>JADRCD010170656.1:0-17510 GCA_019843815.1 Montemys delectorum | reverse complement strand
GGGGCCGGGGCGAGCGGGGCCGGGGCGAGGGCGAGCGGGGCCGGGGCAAGCGAGTCCTGAGTTCAACAGCAGCCACACACATGATGGCTCACGGCCATCTGTACAGCTACAGTGTACTCATACACATGAAAAATAAATAAAAATAAATCTTAAAAAAAAAGTGTAGCACAGTGGTAGAGTATTTGCCTAGCATCTATGAGGCTCTGGGTTTAAGATCAACAACAACAATAAGTACATTGGTACCATATCACATGGTAAAAGAAATTTGAACCATGTGAATTCCCAGCATTTAAGAGACTGAAGCAGTAGAATCGTTGTAAGTTTGAACAAGCCTGGGCTACCTAGTGAGTTCCAGGCCAGTCTAGGCTATGGAGTAAGATCCTTAAAAACAAGGGGTTGGGGGGCTGACGAGATGGCTCAGTACTTAAGAGCATTGGCTGCTCTTTCTGAGGTCTTGAGTTCAACTCCCAGCAACTGCATTGTGGCTCACAACCATCTGTAATGAGATCTGATGCCCTCTTTGGTGTGTCTGGAAACAGCTACAGTGTATTCTTATATATAAAATAAATAAATAAATCTTTAAAAAAAATAAAACTGAAGACTGCAGAGATAGCTCAGAGGTCAAGAGCACTGACTACTCTTCCAAAGAGCAGAGGTGTACTCATATAAATAAAATAAATAAATCTTTAACAAACAAAAACAAACAAGGGGTTGGAGAGAAGGTTCAATGGATAAGACTGCTTGCTGCTCTTCAGTTTGTTTCCCAGCATCCACATAAGGCAGCTTCTAACCATTTGTAACTCAAGCTCCAGGAGATCTGACACCTCTAGTTTCTGAAGGCACCTGCAGTCTCATGTATGTACCCACATGCAGACACACACATACACACACCTACATATAAGTTACAAATAAACATAAATCATTTAAAAAACCCTACCAAAACAAGCGAGAGCTTTCGGATTTTTTTTTTTCCTATCAAAGAACAAGACCATGGGCTCATTTATATATAACACAATAGCAGAGGCTGGAGAGATGGCTCAGAGGTTAAGAGCACTGACTGCTCTTCCAGAGGTCCTGAGTTCAATTCCCAGCAACCACATGGTGGCTCACAACCATTTGTAATGGAATCTGATGACCTCTTCTGGTATGTGTCTGAGGACAGCTACAGTGTATGAATAAAAATAAACAAATCCTTTTTTAAAAAGACAATAGCAGTTACTTGTATGGGTCTGCATGTATACTTTAAAATGCAAAATTTGAGGCAGGGGATGTAGCTCTATACATCTGTAGAGTACTTTCACAAGGCCATAGGTTCAATACCCAGCACTGTATTTTATTTTTATTCATTTATTTATTTTTCATTTCTCTAGACAGGGTTTCTCTGTGTAGCCCTGACTATTCTGGAACTCTCTCTGTAGACCAAGCTAGCATCAAACCCTGCCTGCCTCTGCCTGCCTCTGCCTGCCTCTACCTGCCTCTGCCTGCCTCTGCCTGCCTCTGCCTGCCTCTGCCTGCGTCTGCCTCCCGAGTTGCTGGGATTAAAGGAACGTGCTACTATTCCTGGTTTGTACTTTAAGATGCAAAACCTAAAAGAATTATTCAGGTAACTTTGCGAAAGATGCTGAAGAATGTTTGTGGTTGAGCAGGTCATAGCTTTAGGCTCTCGAGAAAGCTACTCATTTTGCCAACTGAAGACAATGGAAAGGAGTTAATGGCAGGCGTAAACTAGAGGAGGGATTTATAATAGAGAAAAAAGACAGGATACTAGAGTGGCAACCCGTGTTCTGTGGCATTTATACTGATAGTGGATCTCAAACAGTATCATCGGTGTGGTTAAGACTTGGAGAAAAACTCAGGATTTGATTGGAAGTCAGAAAAGAAAGAAAAAGGGAAACCAGAAGACAAAGCTTGGAATACTTTGAGTACTTGGAGTAGTAGCTGGACATATAGTGTGTGTGTTGAAGGAGGGCTGGGGTAAGAGGGAAAATCCAGCAGAGGCCCCAGAGAAGGCACTCTGTAGACTTAGATCCAATCTCTACTCAGAGAGAAATTAGAGATTTCTGAATTGGGCGAGTGTAGAGTAAGTAGGCTTCAACTAGATGAACACATTTCAAACATTGCTAAACACAAGAGAGAAAACAAGCAAGCTGGATATGTATTATACACCTGGCATCCCAGTACTTAGGAGGTAGAGGCAGGAGGGTCTGAAGCAGTGAAGGGACATCAACAGTGGACAGCTCTTGTAACTGTAATTGAATAAAGGGGTCAAGTTCCACCCCCATTGTTGAGGCTTTTAACATAACTACAGCCATTTTGTATTCAGTCTTCAGTTTGCTCATGAAGTAAAATTAAGTTCAAGTTCTCAGACTCCACTTCTCAGAAGTAATCATCCATAGCTGACACTGAAAAATTCTCCTAAAAGGTCATAACACTATGGTTGTGTTGCTTATGTTCTGGTTATCTCAATGCTCTGAAACCCCGCTGGTCACCACCTGTCCACCACCCCTCCCACCTCACTCAGGACCAATCAGCTTAAAGGGCACATGATAATATGTTGTCTAGTTAGCCAAAATGCAGTACTGCTTCCACCCTTGCCTTCTGAACTTCTCAACTTCCTTTTTCCTATAAAAAAAAAAAAAAAACCTGCCCTTGGGCTGGAGAGATGGCTCAGTGGTTAAGAGCATTGACTGCTCTTCCAGAGGGCCTGAGTTCAATTGCCAGCAACCACATGGTGGCTCACAACCATCTGCAATGGGGTCTGATGCCCCCTTCTGGTGTGTCCGAAGAGATCAATGGTGAATACAAGAAATAAATAAATAAATCTTTAAAAAAACAAAACAAAACAAAACAAAACCCATGGGCCGGAGAGATGGCTTAGCAGTTAAGAGCACTGACTGCTCTTCCAAAGGTCCTGAGTTTAATTCCCAGCAACCACATGGTAGCTCACAACCATACGTAGTGAGATCTGACACTCTCTTCTGGTGTGTCTGAAGACAGCTACAGTGTACTTATAAATAAATAAATTAAAAAAAAAAAAAGCCTGCCCTAAGAACAGACTAGTACTACAATTAAGCTCCTGAGTTGTTGTTGTTGTTGTTCTTTTTCTTCTTCTTCTTTTTAAATAGAATTTAATAATAAATATAAATTTATTAATATTAATATATTCATAAAAATTATATTAATAAATATAAATACAAAAATAAATATAAATTTTATTTATATGAGTACACTGTAGTTGTCTTCAGACGCACCAAAAGAGGGTGTCTTTTTTTTTTTTTTTTTTTTGAGACAGGATTTCTCTGTATAGCTCTGGCTGGAACTCACTCTGTAGACCAGGCCGGCCTCGAACTCAGAAATCCACCTGCCTCTGCCTCCCAAGTGCTGGGATTAAAGGCGTGCGCCACCACCACCCGGCTTACAGTGAAGACACTGTAGTTGTCTTCAGACACACCAGAAGAGGGTGTCAAATCACATTACAGATGGCTGTGAGAACTCAGGACCTTTGGAAGAGCAGTCAGTGCTCTTAACCACTGAGCCATCTCTCCCCCATCTGAGTTCTTTTTTTGTGGTTCTTATCAATCACTCTTGGGGTGTGCTTTCAATAATCTATTCTTGCTTAACTGAGATGGGTGTTTTATGGTTTGTGTGGCGATTCCTGAACCCAACATTTGGTGCATTGGCTGGGAATGTCCCTTACCCTGAAGTACCCCTCATTTATTGCAGTGAACGCCACCAAGCTGGCTCCCTCCATGAATTTGCGATACCTGTGCAGTTAGTTCTTTTTCTTGGTTTGTTCTTATTTCTCATTTGGGTCTAGACTTTTGGAGACCCAAAAGAGGAGGGCTGGATGCAGCAGAATCTCCTAGGGTCAGAGGAGGTCAGGAGACATCATGCTTCCTCTCTGGTTCCCACTAGGGGAAAGCCTGGTTCTGATTCTGGGTCCCTTTGGTGGGCTATTTGGTTCTCTTTCCCCCCCCCCCGCCAGCTCTATTGGTTGTCCTTGGCATACTAGTCCGTCCACATCTGTCAGCTTGTCTGTGATTTCATTTTGTTGCTTGATTGTTGCTCTGTGTTTCATATTCAAAGAAAAAAAAAAAGGTTAGAACTTCATCTGCTAGCTGTCCACTCCCTGATTTAATTTTAACTTGTTTCAAGGATTTTTAGCAAAAAAGTGCCTGATTGAGACAACAAAGACTGATAAACTGGTGCTTCCCTGGGAGCCCTGCCTCCTGCCTCGATCCAGCTGTCTGCAAGCCAGCAGCTCTTTTTTTTTTTTTTTTTTTTTCCAGAAAGAAAGCTTTAATTTGGATTACTCTTCTAGGTTATAAACCAGCAGCTCTTAAAGGGGAAACAGCAGCTTCTCTGCTTCTCTGGTAAGAAAGTCGATGACTCTTTCTGCTGCAGAACTTCTGTGCCCTTGAGAGCTGGACTCAACAGGCAGCAAGGTGCTCCTCCCTTGAAATGAAAATTTTGTCCGTTTTAAGTGCATATGTGTATGTGGCCACTGCATCTTTATTTCTGACTGGTCTTAAATGGATATGTTTACTATGTTCTACATGTCTTGGTTATAAAATATTGGTTTATAAGTTATGATGTATGGTTAAAACATCTGTAACATCCATCACAGAAAGTTGGCTTAAAACAAATAACTCAGGATTAAAGCCATTCTGGGCAACAACAGATGGCATGAACCAAACAAAGAAACAGGTCTAAAGATTCTTTTAAGTTGGGATAATGTTTTTATGTAATTCCTGTCCTAAAAACCAGACTTATAAAAGATAGAATTTAAAACTGTTTCTTGTGCTGGAGAGATGTATCAGTGGTAAAGAGCACTGACTACTCTTCAGAAGGTCCTGAGTTCAGTTCCCAGCAACCACATGGTTGATTGTGATTTGAGATTTGATGCCCTCTTCTGGTGTGTCTGAAGACAGTAAGGTGTACTCATATGGATAAAATAAATCTTTTAAAAAATGTTTCCTTAATGAGGTATTAGAGCTGTACCTTCATGCATTCATATACAAGAACTATTCTTTTTTTTATTTGTTTTTTTTTTTTTTTTTTTTGAGACAGGGTTTCTCTGTGTAGCCCTGGCTATCCTGGAACTCACTGTGTAGACCAGGCTGGCCTCAAACTCAGAAATCTGCCTGCCTCTGCCTCAAGAACTCTTCTTGATGGCAGCCAAACTTTGTAACGTAAAAATAATGCTCTTGGTATTGATTTTAGAAACACTGGATTGTTGTAACTGTTTAAAAAAAACAAAAACAAAAAATCCTTGGTTTTGTCTTCTAAAAATTATAGTTACACTTTGTGGCTTCACTCTTTAAAAATATACTTTGTTTTGCTACTGCAAAAGCAACTTTAAAAAATATTTAAATATATAAAGCTATGAGACATTTTATAATTTATCCAATATTTTATTAAAATATTTTATTAATATACAATGGTTACAATAAAGGAGGAAATTTTAATAAAAATAACTATAATGAAGCTGGAGAGATTGCTCAGTGGTTAAGAGCACTGACTGCTCTTCCAGATGTCCTGAGTTCAAGTCCTAGCAACCGCATGGTGGCTCACAACCATCTGTAATGGGCATTCGATGCCCTCTGCTGGGATGTCTGAAGACAGTGATAGTATACCCACCTACATGAAATAAATAAATCTTTAAAAAAAAAACGATAATGATGATGGAAACTACAATGACTTTAGAAATTATAATAGACTACAGCAATCAAATTATGGATCCACGAAGAGGGGACAATTATGATAAAAAAGCTCAGACAATGCCTATTATGACAGCCATGGATCTGATGATGGAACTAATAAATATGATAACAAGAGGTTTTCATTTTAAATAATACAGCTATATTGCTGAGGGTATTTTTTGTTTGTTTGTTTTATCTGTTGTAGCTTTGTCTTTTTCATTTCATTATCTCAGGTATATTGCTCTGTAAATTACGGTGATAGTACCAGGAATAAAAATTAAGTAATTTTTAATTTAAAAACTATATTAAAGGGTTAAAACATTAAAAAGGTTAAGAATCACTGGCTCTTGAAATCTACTCCCCTGCCTTTCAGTTTGCCTGAGCTCTGGCAAGACTCCAGCAGCCACAGCCCCCCTCCTTTCAGATCTATCAGCTCTGAAACTCCCCTGTTCACCACCTGTCCATCACACCCTTTAAAAAAAAAAGATTTATTTATTATTATATGTAAGTATACTGTAGCTGTCTTTAGACACACCAGAAGAGGGCATCAGATTTCATTACAAATGGTTGTGAGCCACTTTGTGGTTGCTGGGATTTGAACTCGGGACCTTCGGCAGAGCAGTCAGTGCTCTTACACGCTGAGCCATGCATCACCCCTCTTACCTCACTTAGGACCAATCAGCTTAAAGGTCAGCTGATAATTCTTTGTCTAGTTAGCCAAAATGTAGTTCTGCCTCCACCCTTGTCTTCTGAACTTCTGAACTTGGTTTTTCAAAAAAAAAAAAAAAAAAAAAAAAAAAAAAAGAAAGAAAGAAAGAAAAGAAAGAAAAAGAAAAGAAAAGAAGACCCTGTCCTATGAACAGACTGGTACCACAATAATTAGGCTCCCAAGTCCTTTTTTGTGGTCCTGATGGATCAGTCTTGGGGTATACTTTCAATAAACTATTCTTGTTTAACTGAGATATTTTGAATTGTTTGTGTAGTGATTCCTGAACCCCCAACACCCATCAAGCAGCAGAATGTGGCAGCTTTGGCCATATGGTTCTCGTTTTGGGGTCAAAGATGCAAGAAAGGGTTGTGGAATCTTCTCCCTCTGGAGCTAAGGAAGGCCACTGAGGACAGGCATGTATCAGGGGTATTCCTGCATGGAGGCCTAGAGAGACCATTGCATGACACTTGTGGATGTGAAGCCTGGATTGCCTTTGAAACCCTAAGATGTTGGAGATGCTGGAGCTGTGAGCTATCTGCTAAGAAAAGCTGCAGACCAGGTGTGGAATCAACCCAAGAGAGAGAAGTGTTTTGTAGTTAACAAAGCTGAACAGAGCTGGAGATCTGAAATGCGCTTTTGGCATCAGTTATGGATAGAGGTGCAGAATTTGGAGTTTGCCCAGCTAATTTTAGGTCTTGCTTTAGATTATATTCTTTTCCCTCAGTTTTGGAATTGTAGTGTATATTCTGTGCCATTGTATGTTGGAAGTATGTGATCTGCTTTTTTGATTTTGATTTTACAGGGGTTTACAGTTAAGAGATTGCCACGAGTCTCAGAAGAGACTTTGAACTGACGATGTTTGTCTGGTTTCTGAGACGGTTCTCTCTGTAGCCCTGGCTGCCCTGGAACTCATTCTTATAAACCAGGCTGTCTGGAATTTACAGAGATCTGCCTGCCTCTGGCTCCCAAGTGTGCCACTACTGCTTAGCTGAACTTCTGACTCTTAGATTTATTTATTTATTTATTTATTTATTTATTTATTTATTTATTTTTTTCGAGACAGGGTTTCTCTGTGTAGCCTTGGCTGTCCTGGAACTCACTCTGTAAACCAGGCTGTCCTGGAACTCAGAAATCCGCCTGCCTCTGCCTCCCTATTTATTTTATTTTATGTATATGAGTACACCATTGTTCTCTTCAGACACACCAGAAGAGGGCATCAGATCCCATTACAGATGGTTGTGAGACACCTTGTGGTTGCTGGGAATTGAACTCAGGACATCTAGACAGTTAGTGCTCTTAACCGCTGAGCCATCACTCAACCCCCACGTGTTGCTACCTTAACTCTCAGCCCAGATGCCTGCTCAGCTCTGCCTTGTACAGAATGGACGGCGTCTGAAAGTGTTCTATCTGGAATTATAATACAAGGATGAGTCCGTATAAGCATATCTGACCTCTTCCTCGTCAGGTCTAAAGACATCAAGATAAAAGCAGCTAAAATAACATCCGGCTCCACTGAGCGGGACCTAGAGCGCCCTAATTCTCACTCTTTTTCCGGCTCAGAACCCATCTACTCCTCCTTTCCTCCCATAAAAGGCCTTTTTGCACACTGCAGTCCCCTAGGAATACCTTTCTTGGTGAGAGCCTCCCATCTTCTGTGATTGTCTAGATTTCCAAATAATGTCCTTTCCTTTCCCATTATAACTAGTTCTTGGGTCACTGGCCTTTTTCAGTGGCAAGAAAATAAACTTTGGGTCGACATAACGTCACTGATTTGTTTGGTTTGTCTTTAGAGACATGTTCTCATGTAGCCCAGCATGACCTCAAGCCCACGATGTAGCTCAGGGTGACTGAACTTGGAATCTTTCTGCTTCTACCTATTCTCCACTAAGTGGATGCTGAGCATCAAACACAGGGCTTTGTATAAGTATTCTTCCCAACTGAGCAATGTCACTGGTCCCTGGATCACAGCAGTTCAGAGATTTCTGGGACCCGATGTAGAAAGTCAGACAAGGGCAAATGTCCGGCCATGAGCATCTAAACGGCAAGTTTTGTATTTAGTTCACTGGGCAAAGGGAAGGGCTACAGCATTTACTATTACAACTGTATTTAATTTACTGGCTTAAATGACTCAGCTCATGTTTTTGTGAATTAGCAGTGAAGTCTTTTTTTTTTTTTTTTTTTTTTTTTTTTTTTTTTTTTTGGTCTTACATGGGCTCACTCATGCATCTTCATCAATTGCCAGGTTGGCTGGCCTATCATGAACTCAGATGAGACCAAATGTCTCTGCTCTGCCCAGGTCCTCATCTGCCTGCAGTCTACCATCCCTGCTCATGGAAGGATACTGTTTCAAGAGAGGGAGTGAGTATTTTTAAAGCCTCTGGAAGCCTAGATTTGGAAGTGGTCCACTGTTATTTCTTTCACATTCTCTTGACCTAATCAAGCCCTTATGCCAGCTTGGATCCAAATGCTCTTGCAATAGAGGCCATTTCTCTTTTTTTGTTTGTTTGTTTTTGGTTTTTTGGTTTTTTTGTTTTTTGAGACAGGGTTTCTCTGTGTTGTTCTGGCTGTCCTGGAACTCACTCTATAGACCAGGCTGGCCTCGAACTCAGAAATCTGCCTGCCTCTGCCTCCCAAGTGCTGGGATTAAAGGCATGTGCCACCACTGCCCAGCACCATTTCTTGATAGAAGCCATCAAAGCACAAAAAAGAGGCATGGACACAAAGCCATTTGTCAACCTTTTCAAATAATCTGCAGTTAATATTGATAACATATTTTTAGAAATATTGGGAGTTCTTATGCCAGGCATGGTGGCACAAGCCTTTAATCCCAGCACTTGGCAGGCAGAAATAGGTAGATCTCTGTGAGTTCAAGGTCAGCCTGGTCTACAAAATGAGTTCCAGGACAACCAGGACTGTTACACAGAGAAACTCTGTCTTGAACTCCTACTCCCAAAATTAATTAATTTAAAAAAAGGAAATATTAGGAGTTTTTTTTATGGCTGTCATTTTTGTTTTGTTTTGTTTTTCTTTTTCTTTCTTTCTTTTTTTTCTTTTCTCTTTTTTTCTTTTTTTTTTTTTTGAGATGGGTCTCTCTATAGTACAGAACTTGATCTTATAGACCAGGATAGCCTCAAACAGACACCCTCCTGCCTCTGCCTCCTAAGTGCTGGGATAAAAGGTGTGTACTACTACTCTGGGATGGAATTGTTTAGTTTTTAAAAAATTTGGGGGGAATAATTTATTTATTTTTATTTCATGTACATTGGAATTTTCCCTGCATGTGATGTCTGTGTGCAAGTGTTGGGTTCCCTGGAATAGGAGCTACAAATAGTTGTAAGCTGCCATGTGGCTGCTGGGAATTGAACCCAAGTCCTCTGAAAGAACAGCCAGTGCTCTTCACTACAGAGCCATGTCTCCGGTCCCATGGAATTGTTTATTTGTAACAAATAATAACCTTGACAGGCTTGGTGGTCTGTGCCTTTATTCCCAGCATTCAGGAGGCAGAACTGGAAGATTCCTTTGCATTTGAGCCAGCCTGTTCTTTTTTTTTTTTTTTAATTCGCAATATCAATTTATTATTTATACAGCCTGTTCTACATAGCAAGTTTCAGGCTTGCAGGGGCTACATGGTGAGATCCCATCTCAAGAAAAAGAAAGAGAAAAAAAGCAAGCAAGCAAGGAAAAAAGAAGATTTCTGTACGCAGCAATAAGTTGATGCTGCAAACAGATATGAAGGACAAATGTCCAGTTTGTCCTCTCACATCTTGTCCGTGGATTCTTCAACTGCAGACAGTCTCTCCAAGATTCCTAGGAATGAATGAAAAGAAGGTGATACAAGAGCAGGTTCCAAGCCGGGCAGCGGTGGCACATGCCTTTAATCCCAGCACTTGGGAGGCAGAGGCAGGCAGATTTCTGAGTTCAAGGCCAGCCTGGTCTACAGAGTGAGTTCCAGGACAGCCAGGGCTACACAGAGAAACCCTGTCTTGAAAAAAAACAAAAGAAAAAAAACAAAACAAAAAAACCAAAACAACAACAACAACAACAACAAAAGAGCAGGTTCCTGATAGCCAAGCTGGGGACATGAAGAAGCCTACAATAGACAATGCACAGGAACAGTGTTTGCCTGGTCTGCCTGCTTCCTAAACCATCCTCACACATGACTCTAACTTGTCAGTCTTTGAAAACCCAAACCTCAACGCATGGTGGTCATAGCTAGAACCCTGGCACACGTGTAACCCCAACGCTGAGGGGGTTCTGAGACGAAATGGGGCTACCAGTCTAGCTGAGAAAATGAAGCCCCGAGGCTCAAGAACAGACCCTGCCTCAAAAAGAACAAAGTTGGTGACCTGGACCAGCAGGTTAGTCTTCGGTGACAGGATCTGGAGAGAGAAGACCAGGAGATCAGACAATAAAGAGAATAGAAGATAGAGACATGGGGCAGAGTCAGCAGAAACTGTCACACAACGGGACAAAGTCAACAAGAAGCTAGTTAACGTTGCACAGGAAAGCACAAGATATCTCTCACAGCAGCTTGGGACTGATAACCAAAGCCCTGAGCAGTGGGGGGGGGGATAGGATTGCAGTATCTGAAACTTGTCTCTTCCAAGGCCTGGAACACAGGCCATTACTCACTCTTCAAACACGTGCCTAGTTTTAGAGAAGGAACTATGGCCTGGGACAAAGCCTGAAATCAGGAATCAGCCCAGCCCTCAACAAATGTCAAAGAACAGAGGAGGACTGCTGGACTTAACATGGGCACGCACGCATGCGCACACAAATACATAAGCCAGGTGTGGTAGTGCACACCTTAATCCCAGAATTTAGGAGGCAGAGGCAGGCGGATCTCTATGAATCCAAGGATAGCCTTGTCTACAGAGTAAGGTTCAGACCAGCTAGAACTGTACAACGGGATACTGTCTCAAAAACAAACAAACAAACAACCCCAAACTTAAAAAAAAGTCTAAGTCAAAGAAATAATCCCAAGGAAGAAACAAGAAGGAATGAGAGGAGAGAGGGAGGAAATTAGAAAGGGATGGATAAAGTGAGGGAAAGAGAGAGGGAGGGAGGGAGGGAGGAAATAGGCTGGGGAAATAACCAATCTCTGAACTCCTGCGCTGCTGACATTTAGGCTCCATCCTTCCTAGTTGGGAGGGATGCCATATGCATCTGTGTTAAATGTGTATGCTTGTAGTGCTAGGGGCTGAACCCAGGGGCTCCTGTATGCTAGGCAAGCACTATACCCTTAAGCGACACCTCTAGCCCTGTCTTATGAATGGAATAGCACCCGACCTCTATCCTCCCAGCCTTCCCGTCTCCCCAATGGCAGCAACCAAAAATGTTTTGAGACATTGTCAAATGTTCCCTGCAGGACAGAGCTGCTGAGCTGAGTTCACACTGCCCAGAGCGTGAACTACTTTATTGGATTTAAAAAAAGAAAGAAAGAAAGAAAGAAAGAAAGAAAGAAAGAAAGAAAGAAAGAAAGAAAGAAAGAAAGAAAGAAAGAGAAAGGAAGAAAAGAAAAGAAAAGGAAAGAAAAGAAAAGAAAAGAAAAGAAAACTTGAGGGCTGACTTAGAAATTCTAGCAGGGGAACACAGCTACTCCTATACCCTTGACTGAACAACACTCTGGAAGCAGAGGCAGGTGGATCTCTGTGAGTTTGGGGCCAGCCTGGTCTACAAAGCAAGTCTAGTATAGCCACAGCTATGACACAGAGAAACCCTGTCTCGAAAACCAAACCTAAACCAAAACCAATCAAACAAAAGAAACCTCTCACAATCGTGAAATAAACACATGGCTTGCATTCTTTGTCAGAAAGAAACCTACCATCCACAGAGGGCCGTTGGGAGGGTTCCTGGGCCCGACACTCATTAATGATCTCCCTCAACAACTCAGGGCAATCCTGACCCAATGGCTCCTGCTTCTTGTCCTCAGCCACCAGCTTGTAGATCTTCTTAGAATCACAGCCTGGCATGGAAGAGATAGGATATGAGGCTTAAAATTTTCACTCACATCCTTCTTTCTGGATATTGATAGTTAGGACTGGAATGAGGGACTTAGTATGGAAAAAAAGGAAAAGAGAAGAAAGAGACAGACAGACAGGAAGAAGAAGAAAGAAAGGAAGGAAGGAATGAAGGAAGAAAGAAAGGAAGGAAGGAAGGAAAGAAGGAAGGAAGGAAGGAAGGAAAAAAGAAAGGAAGGAAGAAAGGAAGGAAGGAAGGAAGGAAGGAAGGAAGGAAGGGAGAAAGAAAGAAAGAGCCAACTCTACTGACCAATTCAGAACCAAGTGATCAGGACAGCACAGATAGAAAATTCCTGGCCTCTCAGAAGAGGACCCAACCCCAATCCCAGCAGAGCCAGCAGTCATTTCTTCACCTTCAAATGGGATCTTTCCAGTGGCAATTTCCCAGAGTACAATTCCAAAGCTAAAAGAAAACCAAGGGCTTGTCAGATAGGTGACTTGGCAGGCAAAGAGCTCACTGTGCCACACTCTTTTGAATTTGATCTCCAGAAGTCACATAAAGGTGGAAGGAGAGAAATGGCCCTAAAAGGTTGATCTCTGCCATCCACACACATTCAGCGCTATATACATGCCACCCTTTCACACATATACGTGCGTACACACAGATACATTAAAGAAAACAAGAACAAAACTTAAAAATTGGGCTGGAGAGATGGCTCAGTGGTTAAGAGCATTTGCTAACCTGGGTTCAGTTCCCAGCACCCACATGGCAATTCACAGCCATCTGTAATTCCAGTTCCAAGGAGATCACATGCCCTCTTGTGGCCTCTGTTGACACCGCACATGGTGCATATATATGTTGACATAACACTCATACACATAAAATAAAAATAAATATGTCTTTAAAAGATTTCAAAATAAAACTGAGAAACTAAGCACCTAGTACACCCCTTTCCCCAAGTCTCTGTAGTCGTTTCAGGGAACTCTGAATCTTCTGGTTACTACCCAACTCAAGTCAATACCCTACCACACCCAGTGCTAGGGAATGAAGCTTGAACCTAGACATCAGGCAAGTACTACACCACCACCCTGAGCCCCTGTCCCTGTTTAGTAGAATTAAAATGGTTCTCAGAGGAGGGGTTTGCCTGGGGCTGCCCTGTCCTTTCCATCCAAGTTAGAATCTGTATAGGAACATACCTATATATTTCAGCATTTATGTCATATTTGCGAAATGGATCTTTCAACCTCTCAGGGGAGACGTATGCTGCCGAACTGAATCTCTCCGCTTTAGTGCTCATTGTTGCCCGGCTGATGGAAGTCTGTGTTTTGCTTAACTCAAATCCTGCAAGCTAGACAGAAAGATGCGTTAGATGTAGATGTTGAAACGGCAAGCTCCTGGGTGGAGGGGGAGGAGGTAGAGTCCTGGTGGAGGAGGCTTTTCCCTTGGGGGCTTATTTTCTTTTAAAAAAATTTTTTTAAAAGAAGATTTATTTATTTATTTTATGCATATGAGTGCATAATAGCTGTCTTCAGACACACCAGAAGAGGGCATCAGATCCCATTACAGATGGTTGGGAGCCACCATGTGGTTGCTGAGAATTGAACTCAGGACCTCTGGAAGAGCAGTCAGTGCCCTCAACTGCTGAGCCATCTCTCCAGTCCCATTGGTGCCTTCAGACTTTGCTTTTGTTGACACTGTAGGTTTACCTCATCATATTGTACCAGTCAAGAGAAACAGTAGGACAGCTCTTCTCAATAGAACGGGGATGGTGGAGGGGAAGAATATTTTGAAGCACTGGCTACAAGGCCCCTGTATGGTTTGGCAAGTTTACTTACTAAACTTACTTATTACTATTGCTGGTAACACTCTATTAGATATAGGGCTTTCATGGCGAAAGATTCAACTCTGATCAGTGAGGATGAAGAAGGGGACATCATGGCTTGATTTTTGTCCAGATGCCCAAGAGACATGGGGGAACCCCCTTTATTCCCTCAGTCCTTGCATGGTGGTCACCTTGTTCCTTTGGATCTTACATGGTCAACCTAGAACGATCATCTAAAGATACCATGGCGTGACTTCCAGTGGAGCGGCCATTAGCATCATCAGTGTGCAGAAGAATTAGATTGACCAGCATCAGCCAGGTACCCAAAGTCATCTAGGTACCCAAATTGGGGAGGAGGTCAAGTAAAGGTTAAAACACACAGGTGGCACAAGGTATGGTTTCACACACCTTTACTCCCAGAACACAGAAGGCAGAGGCAGGCAGATCTCTGTGAGTTCAAGGCCACCTTGATCTACAGAGCAAGTCCTAGGACAGCCTAGGATTGTCTGAAATCCTGTCTGAAAAAAACAAACAAGCAAAAACCCAACCACAATAGAAGATACATATAGGTAGGGGAAAAGCTCTGCCTACATGAAACTTATCCATGAACGAACAGTATCTGTACATCTGTCTGCTGGGAGCCTGCTAGTTGCTGTTGAAATGAGCAAGCTCAGAAAACTCAGCAAAGTGGTACTGCTGGCTGGATGTGAGTCTGGATGCAAAGCTGTCATCGCAAAGAATTCCAATGGTGGGACTTCAGCTCCATGCACCCCTACCATTCCAGCCCCCAGCCCTCTACTCTTCCCTCCACCCCTCAGCCATGGTGGCTGGGATTGACAGCTGTCCCCAGCAGTGACAGTAGCCATGGGCAAGAAGAAAACCACCAGGAGGTTAGATTTTGTGATCACAATCACCTTTTACCACAAGGTACTTTAAGGATATCCCCTTGAACAAAAGGGTCCCAAGAATGCCTTCGGGGACTCAGCTTTGACACTCAAAGACACTTGAGATCCAAAGTCAAGCCTGAGGAGTGATATAAAAAAGGCAAGATCTTATGGTTCTTTCAAAAGCTTCAGTTTTAGGTGTGTTTTTGTTTTCATCATCAAAAATAAGAAAGGAAGAATAAAAGAAAGTATTTATGGATGACAAAACATTCTTTTACAGTTTTGGAGTTTGGGGCAATGAGTTAAAAACTCCTTCTTCCTCTGAGTAAATGAAATAAATTGTGGTAGATTCTCAGCTAACCTTTGGTTCTGTTCCCCTGAAAAATTGAGAAAGGTAGACTGTCCATCTATGCTCTTTAGTAACCTATGATAAAAATGATCAATGATATACAAATTGCTTTAGGGTGGGTGTTGGAGGACCATAAATACCCAATAGGCCTGCTGTACTTTGTAACAACTATTATTTATGGGAACTGGCTCATCCGTTTCAGGGCCTTAAGAGAGGTATGAGTTCAAAGAGGTATTGGCTCTTGTAAGTCATGAAACTTCAAAGTCTGGGTGGCCTCATACCAATGTAATGGGAGCCCCTATCTTTAATAGCAACTGATATGAACAAAGGCACTCTCTCGGATGAATGTGAGGACTTCCACTAGAGAGGAGGGATTGATGCTGCTAGCAAGCTGTGCTCCCTGTGAGATCCTTGTTAGTGACCCTGAATGAGAAGTGTGGTCACATAAGAACCTTCTGAATTTGAATTTAACATAAGCAGATCCCCTAGTAGGTATTGTAGTGATGTAGAAGCGGAGTCTAGCATCTAAGAGAAACAGCTCTTAGCTCATCCCTGCTCTGGGGGTGGGGGTGGGTGGGTTGGGAGGCAGGTAGGCAGATCAGAGTTGGGAGCAGAGGGTGGAATCTGTTCTGTGGTGGGCACCCAGAAAGCTGTACAACCAGTTCTAGAATCTAGGAGGGAACTAAGAAAGCCCAGTACTCTCTGCAGCACTCGCTTCTAGCATCTCTGCAAAGCTCCGACCAACCCAGGGAGAACTTAGAGGATGGGCTCACCTTTACTTGGTAGCCTCCAGCGACCAGGAAGCTGGAGCTGCTGATGTTTCTGTGGAGTGTTCCCGAATGGTGTAGCCTGATTACAATCAAAGGTAGGGTGTATTAATGACCTGTACCGGAATAATGAGGCTGTCTAGTACCCTACCTTTTGCATGGGTGGCAATCTGTGGACAACTTAGAAAAATGCACCTGTCCTGGATCAGAGTCAGCAGTGAAAGAGTGGAGGGAAGGGAAACCATTCAGGGCTTCTGGCCTGTTCTTCCATCACCTCTAGAGACAGACTCCTCCAGTTCTTTGTGGTGCCCGTTTAACCCTTCCATACCTGTACAAGCCTCTGGCTGCCCTCAGGACTAGGAGGCTGCGCACACTCATTGTGAGGTCCTGTTCTCTATCCAGCAGTTCCCTCAGGGTTCCAAGTTCACAGTACTCCATGACAATGGAGAACTCAGGGGGCTTCACTAGTGGAAAAGAAGCAGATGTTGTAAAGATCCAGCCACACTTAGGTTTCCTACAACCACAAACTGCCCCTCAGCTTCTGCCCTGAAGTGGGTCCACTTCTCCTCCATCAGAAGACCAGCCCAATTTTGAAGTACAAAAATCTCAGTCTGAAGAAAACTTTTAGTGACACTTATTCTCTCAGGCAATGGCTGAGGTAACTTGCTCACTTTGGATGTGTATGTTCTTTTGTTTCTAGCCTATGACCCGAGACTTTGACTTCTAGTCAACTCTCTTCACCTTGTATAGGTCCCTTCCACCTATACACAGATTATGTGGGACTTAGGCTATGGAATGATTTCCATAAGGGGAGGCGGGAGATGTTGCTTCCTCTTTCTAGGCAACAATAGCAATCATGAATAACAGTGAAAGCATAGCCACTTCAACACATCAACAAAGCTGCATTCTCAAAAAAATAAAGGAGACCAGGTGTGGTGTCCCACTGTATTGATCACAACACCTAGGAGGCAGAGCCGGAGATACAGGGTGAGATTCTGTCTTAAAACAAAGGAAAATAGCTAACAGCTGGATGGCAGTGGGAAATGCCCTTAATCCTAGCACTCAGGAGTTTGAGGACAGCATGGTCTACAGAGTGAGTTCCAGGACAGCCAGGGCTACCCAGAGAAAGTCCGTCTTGAAAGGGTAGGTTATCTGGTTGGGTTAGGGAATTTTGTAATTTTATTTTTTTGAGAACAGGTCTCATGTAGCTCAGGTTGCTTCTTGAACCACCACCACTAGCTCCTCCTCCTCCTCCTCTTCCTCTTCCTCCTCCTCCTCCTCCTCCTCCTCCTCCTCCTCCTCCTCCTCCTCCTTCT
>JADRCD010170655.1:0-17363 GCA_019843815.1 Montemys delectorum | reverse complement strand
AAAAAAAAACATCTATAAGTTAAGAATATAATTTTAGGCAATTTTTTTGCAACATATTATAAAGTGTATTTGGATGTTATTACTATAAAACACATTCAAGTAGTGGATACCACAGAGAAGGGAAGAGAACATGCAAATTCTGACAACGATTAGTCTGAATAATGATTAGTACTACCACCAGAACAACAATATATATATTTAATAAAATGTATTAAAGGTTTTTTTTTTTTTACTGATTATTTTATTTGTTTACATTTCAAATGTCTCCCTTCTTGGTTTCCCTTCAGCAAGCTCCTCATCCCCTTCCCCCTCCTGTTTGCCTCTATGAGGGTGCTCCCCTCCCCACCCACCCACTCCTGACTCACTGCTCTAGCATCCCCCTATCTTGGGGCATTGAGCCTCCACAGGACCAAAGGCCTCCCTTCCCACTGATGCCAGATAAGGCTGTCCTCTGCTACATATGCAGCTGAAGCCACTGGTCCCTACATGCATACTTTTTGATTGATGGTTTAGTCCCTGGGAGCTCTGGGTGGTCATAGGAAGGATGCTGTTCTTCCTATGGGGTTGCAATCACCTTCAGCTCCTTCAGTCCTTCCCCTAACTCTTTCCTTGGGGTCCCCAGGCTCAGTCGGATGGTTGGCTGTGAGTATCTGCATCTCAATTGGTCAGGTACTGCAAAGCCTCTCAGGGGACAGCTATATCAGGCTTCTGTTAGCAAGTGCTTCTTGACATCAGCAATAGTGTCTGAAGACAGGATGAATCCCGAGTTGGGATGGTCTCTGGATAGCCTTTCCTTCAGTCTCTGCTCCATTTTTTGTCCTTGCATTACCTTTAGAAAGGAACATTTCTGGGTTAAAATTTTTGAGATGAGTGGGTGTCCCCATCCTTCAACTGGGGGCCATATTGTAAGTGGTTTTTACAGGTTCTCTCTCTCCTTTGTTTGGTATTTTGGTTGATGTCATTCAATCTTGGGTCCTGGGAACCTTTGCTTTCCTGGCATCTGGGACCTTCTAGTGGCTACCCCCAGTTCCCCATTCCCCCACTGTTACATATTTCTGTTCAATTTCCGGACCTTCTGTACTTCTTTCCTTTCTCTTCCCATATCTGATTCTGCCCATCTCTTCCTCTCTTCCTCTCTTTCCCTCCCTGGTCCCTCTCTCCCTATACCTCCTGTGATTATTTTGTTCTCCCATCTATGTAAGGTTGAAGCATTCACACTTTGGTCTTCCTTCTTCTTGAGCTTCATATGGTCTATAAGTTGTATTGTGGGTATCCTGAGATTTTGTACTAATATCCACTTATCAGTGAGTACGTACCATGTGTATTCTTTTTTGTCTGGGTTACCTTACTCAGGATGGTATTTTCTAGTTCCAATCATTTGCCTGCGAATTTCATGATGTCATTGTTTGTAATAGCTGAGTAGTACTCCATTGTGTAAATGTACTACATTTTCTGTATCCATTCTCCAATTGAGGGACATCTGCGTTGTTTCCAGCTTCTGGCTATTATAAATAAGGCTGCTATAAACATAGTAGAACATGTGATCTTGTTTTATGTTAGAGGATATGTTTTGGGTATATGCTCAGGAGTAGTATAGCTGGGTCTTCAGGTAGATCTATTTCTAATTGTCTGAGGAATTGCAAGATTGATTTCCAAAGGGGTTGTACCAGCTTGCAATTCCACCAGCAATGGTGGAGTGTTCCTCTTTCTCCACATCCTTGCCAACATCTGCTGTGACCTGCATTTTTGATCTCAGCCATTCTGCTTGGTGTGAGGTGGGATCTCAATGCCATTTTGATTTGCATTTTCCTGATGACTAAGGATGTTGAACATATCTTTAGGTGGATCTTGGCTATTCGAGATTCCTTGGTTGAGAATTCTTTTTTTTTGTTCTGTACCCCACTTTTTTTTTTTTAAAAAGATTTTATTTATTTGTTTTATATATAAGATGAGCACACTGTAGCTGTTTTCAGACACACCAAAAGAGGGCATCAGATCTCATTACAGATGGTTGTGAGCCACCATATGCTTGCTGGCAATTGAACTCAGGACCTCTGCAGGAGCAGTCTGTAAGACAACTTACCAGATGTGCGACAGTGACCAGCATGCTGTGGTCATTTCACAAGTTAAATCAAAGCCCCACTGCAGGGTCTTCCCACCCCTAGCTCTGATCTCACAACATAAACTACCTAATTTGTACTCTTAACTGCTGAGCCATCTCTCCAGTCCATGTACCCCACTTTTAATAGCCTTATTTGGTTCTCTGGAATCTAAGTTTTTGAATTCTTTGTATAGTTTGGATATTAGCCCCTCTGTCAGATGTAGGGTTGGTAAAGATCTTTTCCCAAGTATTAGATACCACAGACAAGAGAAGAGAACATGAAAACTCTGACAATAATTATTCTGAATAATGATTAGTACTACCACCAGAATAACAATATATACTTAAAAGATATATTAAATTAAAGTTTTCATTCTGTTTTTTGGAAACAGTATTGAAATATACCAACTTCTCAGATATGAATTTTAAGTTTTTTTTTTTTAACTGTTAGGGATTTAAGTAGGTCACATTTTGTAATATGACATGAGGAGTTCTTAAGGAAATTCTATTTTTTTTTTTTCGAGACAGACTTTCTCTGTGTAACCCTAGGCTGTCCTGGAACTCACTCTATAGACCAGGCTGGCCTCATACTCAGAAATCTGCCTACCTCTGCTTCCCAAGTGCTGGGATAAAAAGCATGTGCCACCACTGCCCAGCTAGGAAATTCTAAAGGTGGCAATCAGACAACTCCATGCAATGTAGGAGACACACAGTTTAAGAATCTAGCCCATGGTTTGAAGTCCTTTAGAAATCTGATGTCATTCACTAAATCAGAAAGAAAAAAATCCTCAATTTTCTCTATTTCCAAAACCACATGGGAGACAATTTTCTTTAAGCAAGCAGAGGGCTTAAGATAACTTACTAGATGTGTGACAGTGACCAGCATGCTATGGTCAAGTTAAGCCAAAGGCCTACTGTAGGCTCCTCCCCACCCACCCCAGCTCTGCTCTCACAACACGAACTACCTAATTTGGCTAAAAGACATTTAAAAGTTGACTTGAATTTAGATAAATATTTGCAACTTTAAGCAGGGACAGAGCATTACAGTTTCCTAGCAGCTTTCTCGAGTAACTTATGAGAATAAATATATATCAATATCTTCCCTTTTGGACAAAGGAATGATTAGTAGTTTGAATTAAGTAAAACTTTTTGGTATTTAGCTAGTTTTGATTTAAAAAGCTCATCCTAATACAGGCAAAAGTCAATTGCTGTTTATAAATAATTAAAGAAAAAAAGGACTTTACCCATTTAGAAACAAAAATGTTTTCTCAATTTTGTAGTATTTTCAGTAATCTGATTAGTTGCTCATGGGTTTTTTTCTTGTTTTGTTTTTGAGATTGTAGTAAAATTACAATATTTCTCTCTTCCCTTTCCATCTTTCAGACCATCCTATATAATCCTCCCACTCTCCTTTAAATTCATGACATATTTTAAATGAATTGTTATTATATGCATATGTATATACACATATATTTTTAAATAAAACCTTTCAATCCATACAATGTTACTTGCATATATATTTTCAGCACTGATCAATGGGCCCTGTGATAGCAGTTGGTGCTCTCTTCCCTGGAGAAGACTTCTCCCACTCCTCAGTTGCTTATTGTTCTTTGTGTAGGCTTGAGGCCTTCTGGGTCTTTTCTTTTCCACTTTGGTATGTCCATTGGTGTCCTCCTTGTTCAGCTCATGCATGGGCAATCACATTAGTGAGACTTTATAGATTCTGAAATTACTACAGACAGTGCTACAGCAAAGTCCCTGATCCTCTGACTCTAGAAATCTTTCTGCCCCTCTTCCACAATATGCCAAAGGCTTGTATATGGAAGTGTTTTATAGAAGTATCCACTGAGACCAGGCTCATAATTTTGAATTTTGATCATGGTGGTTTTCCATAGGGGTGTCTGCCTGTTGCAAAGTGAAAATTTCTTGATGGAGGTGAAGCTACACTTATTTCTGGGTATATAAGGGCAACTATTTATGAATTGTTGTTAGTGATTATGCTAGTTTAGTAAATTAGTGGTTGTATACTCTCGTATAATAACCATTAACTTTATAAGCACTGAGTAGTTAGCTGGGTTTTCGGTACCAGGCATGGTTTTAACTTGTTGAGTGAGTTTTACGGAGAAAATACTACTATAACTAAGGTATATGTAATAACTGTGAAGAAGCAGAGTGGGGAGGAGTGTATGAAAAGGTCTAGAGGGAGGAAAGGGAAGGGAGAAATGTAGTTATAATTTGAAAACTAAAATTAGTGAAACAACAACAAAAAGTGCAGTACCATTCATGCTTTGGTGTTTCAACATTTATTCCAACAAAATTAATTAATCCATTGCTTTTGAGTTCAGCTTTACTTAAATTTTCAGGACATAAGCAAATGATGCACAAATTCTGTATCAGAATGTAACACAAATGCTTTCTAGTACAATTCCTAATACAGTTCTTGCTCTTATCTTAATTCTGTGGAGCAGTCTTTACCACTCATATTTCTGTGAGGACTCCATCACTCAGAACACCAATCAGAATGACCCATAAGTTCTGTTTACAGCAGTCTATGGCTATAACCTGCCACAACCTTAGTCATTTCCAAATTTCTGCCCAAAGCCTAAGAACTACTTGGTCAAGTTTAGTCTCAACTATAATACTGCTTTTATATATCAGCTACTTTTGCAATGTTGTCATAAAATATTCAACAGAAAACACAAGAAACTTCTTTCCACTCATTATGGTGAGGAAGGCATAGCCAAGTAGCTCAGTTTGTGGCATAGTGAGCATGTGACAGAGATTCTTTTTATGACAGCAAACAAGAAGCAGAGAGTGATGGAGAAACAAAATGCCAGGGTCAGCCTTCAAAGCCCATCATGACCTAACAGTTGCTTTTTTGCCATGTCCCCTAAGAGTTCCACAGCCTCAGTGGAGATTTCAGATCCACTCAATAGCAAACATTGATTACATAAATAGGAATAATTATGCACAGACTCAGAAACTAATAGTGTCTAGTGATCACCAGAAATCTTTGAAGACTACTGATATATGTAATTTTAGTTTCTATTACTAGCTAAACTGACCAAAGACACTATAAATGTTATATGTTAACTTCTCTAGGATCGAACAACATAATTTTGTATTTTATTTTATTTTTACTTTAAAACATCCTTTGGTGTATTTTTCCACCAGAAAAACTAAGGGAAGGTAATGTTCATCAAATATCATTTTAACAAAGCTCCTTGTTTCTGCATTTACATTATGTACCCTATTGACAGATTTCCCAGGAAAAAGTTGATTTTTAAAAAATAGAACCTGGAGTAAACTGGTTATGTTACCAAGGACAAAGCAGTAAGGTTGTGACAAAGGTGAATACAAGTTGTGAGTCATGAGTAACTGCAAGACGAAAATGAGAAGGTAGAGCTTGTGGTCAAAATATGGGAAAGATTACAGGATCTCATAAGTAAAATACTATGTGCTCTCTGACACAATACCCTCACACTATAATTTGTACTCTGTAAGTGCCTGTGAACACTTTTAGAGGATTTCTGATTTTGTGTTAGTATTGTCTCAGAACTAACTAGAATGGATAAGAGAATTTAGCACATTAGGATCTCATCTTCATTATCTTTTTAATTGTCACACTGTAATCATATTTATTGACAAATTAAATGTGCATTTGTTGTGTATAACATAATTTTGAAATATGTTTGCCTAATGGAACTTTTAAGTCAAACTAACATATAGATTATTTACATACTTCTTTGAGGTAAGAATGCTTAAGATGTATTCTCCTGGGAATTATAGATAGACAACGAGCTGCTATTAATTGTCTCAGTATACAATAAATATCCTGAATTTATTTCTACTAACAGAATTTTAATATATTTTGATCAAACTATCTTTTTATTTTCTACCTTCTTAAGGCAATCATTATTTTGCTCCCTATTTTTATTGATTTTGTAAGATATATATGTAACATATATGATATATAATATACAATATTTATAACCTTCATCTATTATCTACCACCTCTCTATATCTACTTATTATCTCTCTCTCTCTCTCTCTCTCTCTCTCTCTCTATCTCTATCTATCTATCTATCTATCTATCTATCTATCTCTACCTATTGTTTCTTTATTTACTTATCTTTATATGTCTATCATCTCTATCTACCTCTCAATATCTATCATTAATCTTCATCAATCTATCATATCTCTCTTTCATTTATTTATCTCTATAATCTGTAAAATCATCTATCCATCTATCATCTTATCTATCTATCTATCTATCTATCTATCTATCTATCTATCTATCTTCTATCTATCATCTATTTCTCTATTACTCTCTCAACTCATGTGATACTAAAGTTCTTTTTTGTATTTGGAAACATGGTTTCTCTGTATAGCCCTGGATGTCCTGGAACTCACTCTGTAGACCAGGCTGGCCTCGAACTCAGATATCTGTGTGCCTCAGCATCCCAAGTGCTGGGATTAAAGGTGTGCACCACCATTGCCGGTGATACTAAAATTCTTATGCCAGACACATTTTACTTATCAAAACATCTAATTACGTTATTACAAATTTCAGAATTTCCTTCTTTTGTGTATATCTACTCCATTTCCTTTATTAAGCTATCAATTGATGGACATTTAGTTTTTTTTGTTTTTCGTTTTTTTTTTTTTTTTTTTTGAGTTTGGTAATGAATACTGTAGTCATCATGAGGATACAGGTGCTTCTTCACACTGATTTCTTTTTTTAACAGGAGGTTATCTATGTTTTCATCTCTTTGAATACATGTTATTTTTCCTCTTTGATAATATAATTTCCTATACATGCAAGGTAATGACTCTGTTTACAATTTCCATTGGCAAAAGTAATGCTCAAAGAAATTAAGTAATAAATCCTGGGCCAAAACCATATATACTTTAGAGTGGTACTATGGAATAAGAATCTAATAATATTTACATTATAAATATCCTACACTTTCCACCACCTTAATATGTTTCATCACATCAATTTAATATTCTGTATTGCCCCATGCACAAAAGTATAACATTAATCTATACAACTATTGTAAAAGATCATAAAATGACCCATGTTGTCTTCAATATAATTTGAAATCTATCTTTCCTTAGTATACTATAAAAAAAGAACTATTTGTGCCTACTGCTGGTTTGTGGCTAGCAGAAGAGAACCACCCAGTCATTTACAATGGTATTCTGGGCAAGAAGCATGTTATAATCATTTCAGAAGTTGGTGGTCATAATATGCACAGAACAAAGATTTTTTTAGTTCCCAAAATAACTATCACATTTGTTCATATGTTCAAACTGGTAGAGAGCACCCAGCCTTCTACACATGCTTCATGCATTTTTTTCATCTGTTTCTGAGATGTAGCATTTAAAAGTCCAGAAAATTTAAAGTAGGATCACCACAAAGCTATTATATGGTAAATTGTGGAAAATTGAGGTTTTTAAAAGGAAAGCCTGTGACTATCCAATTCAGAGAGGAAAAGATGAGGTATGATTTATTAACTTTACTTAAGTATGGAATTAATTTTTTTGAGTAAAAGTATCATCTGTTTTCCAACCACAGTATAGAAAGAATTATTGGAAGGCTTTCATGCTTAAGGGAGCCAAAAAGAATTTCCTTACTGTGGAAAATGTTGGGTATTAGAGTTGTTAGTCATCCAAATCCACAGCATCCCCCCTTACATTCCTTTAAGATAAAGTTAGAGTTTGGCTTCCAAGTTCTATAAGTTTTTAGGGAGGTACATGTCCATCACATTCAATGCCCTTATTGCAAAGACTTTAAGAGTTTAAGTGACTCTTGAATAGCAAAACTCAACTTAACACATATATCTGGTCTATACAAAAGTGCCTTCTTGAACCAAACACTGCATTTTCTCAGTCTTTTCTAGTGTTTATACATTTCAATGGAGAATTAAATTCATTCAGAATAGCCACTACTACTAGTATTTCCTCTCCAAATACTGTTACTTAAAAGTAGATGACTATTTTCGTCCAACTGGTAAATTGTCTCATGTCTTTTTCAGAGCCTCCCCTGGCAGAGCACACTGTCTTCTCTAACTCCACTTACAGTTAAGTTTCATCTTTTTAAAATAATTCATTTATAATAAACTTACATAGAACAAAAAAATCAATTTCCTGAACTTCTCTTTGAGATAGGATATTTTGCCTGAAATATTATTTCTAAGTAGAGAGTATGCTGAATAAAATCTAGTCAGAGCACTAATGTAAAAATAGCATAAAGTCTGGAAATGATTTAAACTTCTGCTACAGAATCAGGAGTCCAGAGAAATGGCAAGTTTTATTGCAAGAGAATAGAATGATTTGTCTTATACATAAAATGATAACTATTTTGTGGCTATAATAACAATTTTTTAAAAAAGAATTCCTAATTTACTAATCATAATTCTGACTAAAACAGAAGGCCATAGAGGTGATGTGCTTTCTTTAAACATTTATTTTAAAAAAAAACTGTCCCAAGAGTGTGGAAAAATAAAACTGGAATTTGATTATTATTGATGAATAAATATAAAATAACACATTTTTATGTCAGTTTTGAATATGGAGACACAGAAAGCTCCAGTATTAGATAGTTATCTCTGTACTAAATAGCCAACAACAACAACAACAGCAACAACAGCAACAAAGCACTTAGAAAGAAACTTAGGCCCAGATATATTTTTATAAATGAATAGAATAAATTAAAACCATTGGGTTACAAAACCACACAGGCTGTCTATAACAGTAATAATACTGTGGTGCTAATTCAGCTAGCCAACTTGATTGGATAAAGTCATTTTCTTGGTGGACCAGATGACTTTCAATAAAATACTCATTCCACAGAAGCATTTGGGCAAACATAACAAGTCATGCTACTTTATTCCCAGTCCCTTAAATAGAGATGTCCTGTGAATTATGTTTCTAGACGTATAAACAAAACAAAACAAAGCTTCCATCATTCTCATCAGTTAATATCCTGGGCCCACAGATTTATGGTATGATTATTTTATTTGAGAGCTAGAGAGAGCTCAGGTTTTAAGAATGCTGCCTGACAAAAGTCCATTTCCAGGAAACTTGGTTCCCTCTTTTATCCCCAAGAGCCTTATATACATTCAAGTAGGCAAAGTATTTATGTACACAAAAATAAAAATAAAAAAATAAATCTTTAAAAAATTTATTAAATTTTATTTGAGATATGGAGGAATATTTTTTCTAGTTCTCAGCATTCCTTAGTGGCCTTTAGTTCTTTGTCTGAGGTTGAGGCCTTATAAGGTTTCCCCCTCCTGTGCTGATACATTGGTGCCATTCTTGTTCATGTCTTGTTCAGGCAGCCACGTTGTTGAGATTTCATGGTATAGATTCTGTGACATTTTTAGGAGACAAAAAAAAAAATTATAGTATATTTCCTGGTTCTCTGGCATTGCTGATCTTTCTGCCCCCTTTTCTATGATTCCCTGATCCTTAGGTGCAGGTATGTAGATATAGATGGGACCAAGCACCACACTGTTATGTGTTCTCTGCATTTTGATTAGTTGTGGGTTGTTTTGTATTGGTCTCCATCTATTGCAAGGAGATTATTTCTTTGATTCAGGGTGCAACAGCCAGTTGTTAGTCCTGAAGTTATATACATACAAGTAACATTATACAGAATGAGCAGGTGTATTTATTCATTTAGGGTGTATGAAAAGGGTTAGAGGAAAAAATGGAAAGAAAATTGTAATTATACTTTAGTTTAAAAATAAAATAAAAACTCAGTCCAGTCTGAGCCTCTGCCCTGAGCAGATCTTGGGCACTGGCTCCGCACCTAGTCCCGAAACACCCAGAGGAAGCTCCACTCCCAGGTGCTCTGACATGCCCAGAATCACAGGTAAGATTGCTACATCTGTCCAAATGCCCAGAGAAAATGGGTCTCAAAGATCCAGGGATGCAGGAATCATCCCAGCTTGATTCCCAGGAGCTCTGACATACCCAGAATCTCAGGATCACAGGATCCTAGAATGACAGGATAACAGACAGCTGAAGTCTGAGGACTGATGCACCCAGCATCACAGGAAGGACAGGCTCGAGTCAGAGACAACAAGAACAGGTTACGCAGGGATAACCAGATGGTGAGAGGTAAGCACAAGAACATAAGCAACAGAAACCAAGGCTAATTGGCATCATCAGAGACCAGTTCTCCCACTACAGCAAGTCCTGTATACCCCATCACACCTGAAATGCAAGATTCAGATATAAAATCACAACTCATGATAATGATAGAGGACTTTAAGAAGGACATAAATAACTCCCTTAAAGAAATACAGGAGAGCACAAGAAAACAGGTGGAAGCCCTTAAAGAAGAAGCACAGAAATCCCTTAAAGAACTACAGGAAAACACAACCAAACAGGTCAAGAAATTAGAACAAAACCATCCAGGATCTAACAAGTGAAATAGAAACAATAAAGAAATCATAAAGGGAGACAACCCTGGAGACAGAAAACTTAGGAAAGAGATAAGGAGTCATAGATGCAAGCATCGGAATACAAGAGATAGAAGAGAGAATCTCAGGTGCAGAAGATACCATAGAAAACACTGACACAACAGTCAAAGAAAATGCAAAAAGCAAAAAGCTCCTAACTCAAAGCATCCATGGACAAAATGAGAACACTCAACCCTGAGAATAGTGTGTATAGAAGAGAGGGAATATTCCCAACTCAAAGGGTCAGCAAACATCTTCAACAAAATTATAAAATAAAACTTCCCTAACCTAAAGAGAAAGAGGTGCCTATGAGCATACCAGAAGCCTACAGAACTCCAAGTAGCCAAGACCAGAAAAGAAATTCCTCCTGTCACATAATAATCAAAACACCAGATGCACAAAACAAAGGAAGAATATTAAAAGCAGTAAGGGGAAAATGTTAAGTAACATATAAAGGCAGGCCTATCAGAATTACACCAGACTTCTCACTAGAGACTCTAAAAGCCAGAAGATCCTGGGCAGATGTCATACAGGCCCCAAGTGAACAGAAATGCCAGCCCAGGCTACTATACTCAGCAAAACTCTCAATTACCATAGTTGGAGACACCAAGATATTCCATGACAAAACCAAATTTACACAGTATCTTTCCACAAATCCAGCCCCACAAAGAATAATACATGGAAAACTCCAACACAAGGGGGAAACTACACCCTAGAAAAAGGAAGAAAGTAATCTTCTTTCAACAAACCCAAAAGAAGTTAGCTACACATACAAAATTTTACCTCTAACAACAATAGCAGGAAGTAACAGTCATTTTTCCTTAATATCTCTTAACACCAATGGACTTAATTCCCCAATAAAAGGACATAGACTAACAGACTGGATATGTAAACAGGACCCAGTATTTTGCTGCATACAGGAAATGTACCTCAGTGACAAAGACAGACATTACCTCAGCATAAAGGTTGGAAAACAATTTTCCAAGAAAACAGTCCCAAGAAACAAGCTGGTATAGCCATTCTAATACCAAATAAAATCATATTTCAACCAAAAGTTATCAAAAATATAAGGAAGGATACTTCATACTGGTCAAAGAAAAAATCTACTGAGAAGCATTCTCAATTCTGAACATCCATGTTTCAAATGCAAGGGCACCCATCTTTATAAAAGAAACTTTACTAAAGCTCAAAGCATACATTACACCACACACAACAATAGTGAGAGACTTCAACACCCTCAGCAATGGACAGATCATGGAAACAGAAACTAAACAGAAGTTATGAATCAAATGTATTTAACAGATATCTATAGAACATTTCATCCTAAAAGAAAAGAATATACTTTCTCAGCATTTCATGGTACCTTCTCCAAAATTGACCATATAATCAGTCATAAGACAGGCCTCAATAGATATAAGAAGATTGAAATAATCCCATGCATCTTATCAGATTACCACAGACTAAAGCTGGTCTTTAATAACAATAAAAACAACAGAAAGACCACATAAACATGGATGCTAAACAATGTTCTACTCAATGATAACTTGGTCAAGAAAGAAATAAAGAAATTAAAGACTTTTTAGAATTTAACGAAAATAATAGCACAACATACCAAAACTTATAGGAAACAATGAAAGCAATGCTAAGAGGATAACTCATAGCTCTACATGTCTCTAAAAAAAAACTTGAGAGAGCATACACTAGCAGCTTGACAGTACCCCTGTCTTAGTCAGGGTTTCTATTTCTGCACAAACATCATGACCATGAAGCAAGTTGGGGAGGAAAGGGTTTATTTCACTTACTTCCACATTGCTGTTTATCACAAAGGAAGTCAGGACTGGAACTCAAGCAGGTCAGGAAGCAGGAGCTGATTCAGAGGCCATGGAGGGATGTTCCTTCTGACTTGCTTCCCCTGGCTTGCTCAGCCTGCTCTCTTATAGAACCCAAGACTTCCAGCCCAAGGATGGCACCACCCACAAGGGGCCCTACCCCCTTGATCACTAATTGAGAAAATGCCCCACAGCTGGGTCTCATGGAGACACTTCCCCAACTGAAACTCCCTTCTCTGTGATAAGTCCAGCCTGTGTCAAGTTGACACACAAAACCAGGCAGTACAATTAACCCCTTGTCAACTTGACACACAAACACATAAGCCTCAACCCTTATGTTCTTATTCATCCCCAAGATCTAAAGTCCCACCATCTTTACATATTAAAAGTTCAATCAATTTAAAATGTCCAATATCTTTTAAAATTCAAGGTCTCTTAACTGTGGGCTCCACTAAAATACATTCTTCCTTCAAGAGGGAAAAATATCAGGGCACAGTCACAATCAAAAGCAAAACCAATGTCTGGGATCCAACTGACGATCTTCTGGGCTCCTCTAAGGGTTTTGGTCACTTCTTCAGCTCTGCCCTTTGTAGCACACATCTTGTCTTCTGGGCTCCAGATGCCTGTACTCCACTGCTGCTGGTGTTCTTTATGGTCATTGCAAGTACTGGCATTCCCAAAACACGGCTGTAACTAGGCTTTTCCAATAGCCTCTCATAGATGGTCTTTATGGTGCCAAGCCTCAACTCCTTTGCAGGACACCTTCAGTCCTGGGCCATCAAATGCAAACTGAGCTGCACCTTCACTTATGGCCTTCTATGGCCTCTCACTGTGCCGAGCCTCAGCTGCTCTCCATGACCCCTTCATGCTGTCAAAACCAGTACCACCTGGGTGACTCTTACATATTACCAAGTCCTGCTGCAGCACAAGGTACAACCTTGGCTATCTCTGGAACATAGCCTCTTTGTGCTCTCAGAAAACACTTCCAAGAAGATGTCACCTCAGTGATGCTGATCTCTTCTTAATCACCGCTAATTTCTTAGCTCCAGCTAACCAGCATCAATAGTCCCAGTAATGTAAAGTTTTCACTTTAGTAGTTCTGGTATCTTGTTAATCACAGCTGATACTTCAGCCCAAGCTAACCAGAACCACAGAATCTTCATAATCAAAACAACATGGCCCTGATAAGAGTCTTTAATCTTCCATCTGAAATTTCACATGCCAGGTCTCCATCTCCTGCACTGTTCTCAACATGATCTTCCAAGCTCCTACAGAATATCCCACAGAGTTCTTAACAATCAGTTTTTTCTTCTAGCTCAAAGTTCCAAAGTCCTTCCACAATCCTCCCCAAAACATGGTCAGGTTGTCACAGGAATACCCTACTCCTGGTACCAATTTGTCTTAGTCAGGGTTTCTATTTCTGCACAAACATCATGACCATGAAGCAAGTTGGGGAGGAAAGGGTTTATTTCGCTTACTTCCACATTGCTCTTTATCACAAAGGAAGTCAGGACTGGAACTCAAGCAGGTCAGGAAGCAGGAGCTGATGCAGAGGCCATGGAGGGATGTTCCTTACTGGCTTGCTTCCTCTGGCTTGCTCAGCCTGCTCTCTTATAGAACCCAAGACTTCCAGCCCAAGGATGGCACCACCCACAAGGGACCCTACCCCCTTGATCACTAATTGAGAAAATGCCTCACAGCTGGATCTCTTGGAGGCACTTCCCCAACTGAAACTCCCTTCTCTGTGATAAGTCCAGCCTGTGTCAAGTTGACACACAAAACCAGCCAGTACAACCCCTGAAAGCTGTAGGACAAAAAGAAGCAAATATACCCAAGAGGAGTAGATGGCAGGAAATAATAAAACTTGGGGCTGAAATCAACCAAGTAGAAACAAGAAAAGTATACAAAGAATCAACAAAACCAGGAGCTAGTTCTTTGAGAAAATCAACAAGATAGATAAAGTCTTGACCAGGCTAACCAGAGGGCACAAAGACAGTGTCCAAATTAATAAAATCAGAAATGAAAAGGGAACATAACAACAGAAACTGAGGAAATTCAAAAAAATCATCAGATCCTAGTCCAAAAAGCCTATACTCAACAAAACTGGAAAATCAGTGTGAAATGGACAATTTTCTAGACAGATACCAGGTACCACAGTTAAATCAGGATCAGATAAACCATCTAAACAGTCCCATAACCTCTAAATAAATAGAAGCAGTCATTAAAAGTTTCCCAACCAAAAAAAAAAAAAAAAAAAAAAAAAAAAAAAAAAAAGCCCAGGACCAGTTGTTTTAGTGCAGAATTCTATTAGATATTCAAAGACCTAATACTAATAGTATTCAAACTATTCCAGAAAATACAAACAGAAGGAACATTACCAGTTTCGTTCTATGAAACCATAGTTATACTGATACCTAAAGCACACAAAGACCCAAAAAAGAAAGAGAACTTCAGACCAATTTTCCTCAGAATATCAACGCAAAAGTACGCAATAAAATTCTCACAAACCACATCCAAGAACACATCAAAACAATCATACACCATGATCAAGCAGGCTGCATCCCAGGAATGCAGGGATGGTTGAATGTAGGGAAATCCATCAACAAAATCCACTATGTAAACAAACTCAAATTAAAAAGACCATGATCCTTTTATTAAATGCTGAGAAAGCACTTGACAAAATTCAGCACCCCTCTATGTTAAAAGTCTTGCAATGATTAGGAATTCAAAGCCCATACCTAAACATAGTAAAAGCAATATACAGCAAACCAGTTGCCAACATCAAACTAAATGGAGAGAAACTTGAAGCAGTCCTACTAAAATCAGGGTCTAGAGAAGGCTGCCCACTCTTTCCCTACCTAGTCAATATAGTACTTGAAGTCATAGCCAGAGCAATTAGACAACAAAAGGAGGTCAAAGGAATACAAATTGGAAAAGAAATCAAAATATCACTATTCACAGATGATTTGTTAGTATACTTAAGTGGCCCCCAAAATTCCACCAGAGAACTCCTAAACCTGATAAACAACTTCAGCAAAGTGGTCAGATATAAAATTAACTCAAACAAATCAGTAACCTTTCCCTACTCAAAAGATAAACAGGCTGAGAAATAAATTAGGGATGTGACACCTTTCACGATAGTCACAAATAATATAACCAAGCAAGTTAAAGATCAGTATGACAAGAACTTCAAGCCTCTGAAGATAGAAAATCTCAGAAGATGGAAAGATCTCCCAAGCTCATGGATTGGCAGGGTTAATATAGTAAAAATAGCCATCTTGCCAAAAGCAGTATAAGATTCAATGAAATCCCCTTCAAAATTCCAACTCAAATCTTCATAGACTTAGAAAGAGCAATTTGCAAATTCATTTGAAATAACAAAAAACAGAGGATAGTGAAAACTATTCTCAACAATAAAGGAACTTCTGGGGGAATCACCATCCCTGACCTTAAGCTGTATTACAGAGCAACAGTGATAAAATACTGTATGATATTGATATAGAGACAGGCAGGTAGATCAAAGGAATAGAATTGAAGACCAAGAAATGAACCCATACACCTATGGTCACTTGATAGTTAAGAAAAGAGCTAAAACTATTTAGTGGTAAAAAGACAGAATTTTCAACAAATGATGCTGGTTCAACTGGCAGTTAGCATGTAGAAGAGTGCAAATCAATCCATTCTTATTTCCTTGTACAAAGCTCAAGTCCAAATGGATCAAGGACCTCCACATAAAACCAGATACACTGAAATTAATAGAAAAGAGTGTGGGGGAAGAGCCTCAAGCACATGGACACCGTGGAAAATTTCCTGAACAGAACACCAGTGGCTTGTGCTGTAAGATCAAGAATCAACAAATGGGACCTCATAAAATTGCAAAGGCAAAGGACACTGTCAATAGGACAAAACGGTAACCAACAGAGAGGGAAAAGGTCTTTACCAACCCTATTTCTGATAGAGGGCTAATATCCAATATATGCAAAGAACTCAAGAAGTTAGACTCCAGAGAATCAAATAACCCTGTTAAAAAAATGAGGTACAGAGCTAAACAAAGAATTCTCAACTGAGAAATACTGAAAGGCTGAAAAGCACCTAAAGAAACATTCAACATTCTTTTTTTTTAAACTTTTTTAAAAGATTTATTTATTTATTTTATGTGTATGAGTACACTGTAGCTGTACAGATGGCCGTGAGCCATCATGTGGCTGCTGGGAATTAAACTCTGGATGGCCTTGCTCACTCTGGCCCCGCTCACTCCAGCCTCTGGGGTAATACATTGTAGGTGTCTTCAGATGCACCAGAAGGGGGAGTCAGATCTCATGACAGGTGATTGTGAGCCACTATGTGGTTGCTGGGATCTAAACTCAGGACCTTTGGAAGAGCAGTCAGTGCTTTTACCCGCTGAGCTATCTTGCCAGCCCACGTTCAACATTCTTTTTTTTTTTTTTTTTTTTTTTTTTCACAGTAGCATACACAATGCCTTTTATTTGAACACCTTTGAAAGTAGTTATCCCTTTACAAACCCCACACATAGTTCGAAGAAAAAAAAAGTTAAACCAAGACACTTGGCTGCTAGAAACATATTTACATCAAGTGTGTGGAACCTGAGTAAGGATCCAAATTCTTTTTTTTTATTTCCTGATATGAGAATTTTTATTTATTTTATTTATTTTTTATTTTTTATTAGATATTTTCTTTATTTGCATGTAAATTTCTCTTTTCCCAGTTCCCCTCCAACAAACAAACAAACAAACAAGCACAACAAGAACAAACCCCTGTTGCCTCCCTCATCCCCATGCCTGCCACCTTACCCTCTCCCACTTATTGGCCCTGGCATTCCCCTACACTGGGGCACAAAACCTTCACAAGGCCGAGGTCCTTTTTAATCATCAGGGAAATGCAAATGGAAACAACCCTGAGATTCCACCTCACATCAGTCAGAATGGCTAAGATCAAAAA
>JADRCD010170653.1:5626-38004 GCA_019843815.1 Montemys delectorum | reverse complement strand
GGGGGGAGGCAAAAGGGGTTTGTTCTTGTTGTTTTTGTTTGTTTGTTTGTTTGTTTGTTTTTTGGAGGAGAACCTGGGAAAGGAAAAATTTACATGTAAATAAAGAAAATATCTAATATAAAATAAAAAAAAAAGAGTGAACATTTCTTTAGGTGCTTCTCAGCCATTCGGTATATGTCAGATGAGAATTCTTTGTTTATCTCTGTACTCCATTTTTAATAGGGTTATTTGATCCTCTGGAGTCTAACTTTTTGAGTTCTTTGTATATATTGGATATTAGCCCTCTATTGGAAGTAGGATTGGTAAAGATCTTTTACCAATCTGTTGGTTGCCGTTTTGTCCTATTGACAATGTCCTTTGTCTTACAGAAGCTTTGCAATTTTATGAGGTCCCATTTGTCAATTCTTGAACTTTCAGCACAAGCCATCAATATTCTGTTCAAGAAATTTTCCCCTGTGTCCATGTGCTGGAGGCTCTTCCCCACTTTCTTTTCTACTAGCTTCAGTGCATCTGGTTTTATGTGGAGGTCTTTGATTCACTTCTACTTGAGCTTTGTACAAGGAGATAAGAATGGATCAGTTTACATTCTTCTACATGCTGACCACCAGTTGAACCAGCACCATTTGTTGAAAATGCTGTCTTTTTTCCACTGGGTGGTATTAGCTCCTTTGTTAAAGATCAAGTGAACATATGTGTGTGGGTTCATTTCTGGGTCTTCAATTCTATTCCATTGATCTACCTGCCTGTCACTGTACCAATACCATGCAGTTTTTTGTTTTTTTGTTTTTATCACAATTGTTCTGGTACAGGTTAAGATCAAGGATGGGTGATTCCCCCAAAAAGAACATTAAAGTTCTTTTATTGTTGAGAATAGTGATAATTTGACTTCTTCCTTTCCTATTTGTATCTCTTTGACCTCGTTTTGCTGTCTTATCGCTCTATCTAGGATTTCAAGTACTATATCGAACAGATAGAGAGTCTAGTGCCTGATTTTAGTGGGATTGCTTCAAGTTTCTCTCCATTTAGTTTGATGTTAGCTACTGGTTTTCTGTATATTGCTATTAATATGTATATGTATGGGCCTTGAATTCCTGATCTTTCCAAGACTTTTATCATAAAGGGGTGTTAGATTTTGTCAAATGCTTTCTCAGCATCTAATGAAATGATCATGTGGGGTTTTTTTCTTTGAATTTGTTTATATTGTGGATTACATTAATGGATATCCATATATTGAACCATCGCTTCCCTGGAATGAAGCCTACTTGATCGTGATGGATGATCATTTTGATGAGTTCTTGGATTCAATTTGCAAGACTTGTATTAAGTACTTTTTGCATGGATATTCATAATGAAAATTTGTCTGAAGTTTTCTTTCTTTGTTGGATCTTTGTAGGGTTTAGGTATCAGAGTAAATGTGGCTTCATAGAATGAATTGGGTAGTGTTCCTTCTGTTTCTATTTCATAAAATAGTTTCAGAAGTATTAGTATTAGGTCTTCTTTGAAGATCTGATATAAACCCATCTGGTCCTGGACTTTATTTTTTTTTTTTTTGGTTGGGAGACTATTAATGACTCCTTTTATTTCTTTAGGAGTTACAGGACTCTTTTGATCCTTTGTCTGGTGCTGATTTAACTTTGGTACCTGGTATCTGTCTAGAAAATTGACCATTTCATTCAGATTTTCCAGTTTTGTTAAGTATAGGCTTTTGTAGTAGCATCTGATGATTTTTTTTTGGATTTCCTCAGGTTCTATTGTTATGTCCTCTTTCATTTCTGATTTTCTGACTTTGATAATGTCTCTGTGCCCTCTGGTTAGTTTGGCTAAGAGTTTATCTATCTTGTTGATTTTCTCAAAGAAGCAGCTCCTGGTTTAGTTGATTCTTTGTATAGTTCTTTTTGTTTCTACTTAGGTTAATTTCAGCCCTGAGTTTGATTATTTCCTGCCTTCTACTCCTCTTGGGTCTATTTGCTTCTTCATGTTCTAGAGCTTTCAGTTGTGCTGTCAAACTGTGAGTGTATGCTCTCTCCAGGGTTTTGTTTGTTTGTTTGTTTGTTTTTGTTTTGTTTTGTTTTTGTTTTGTTTTGTTTTGTTTTTTGAGACACTCAGAACTGTGAGTTTTCCTCTTAGAACTGCTTTCATTGTGTCCTATAAGTTTGGGTATGTTGTGGTTTCATTTTCATTAAACTCTATAAAGTCTTTGATTTCTTTCGTTATTTCTTCCTTGACCAAGTTATCATTGAGTAGAGTATTGTTCAGCTTCCAAATGTATGTGGGCTTTCTCTTATTTATGTTGTTATTGAAGACCAGCCTTATCCGTGGGGATCTGATAGGATGCATGGGATAATTTCAATCTTCTTATCTCTGTTGAGGCCTGTTTTGTGATCAATTATATGGTCACTTTTGGAGAAGGTGCCTTGAGGTGCTGAAAAGAAGGTATAGTCTTTTGATTTAGGATAAAATGTTCTATAGATATCTGTTAAATTCATTTGGTTAATAACTTCGGTTAGTTTCATTGTGTCTCTGTTTAGTTTCTGTTTCTACTATCTGTCCGTTGCTGAGAGTGGTGTGTTGAAGTCTCCCACTATTATTGTGTGAAGTGTAATGTATGCTTTGAACTTAGCAAATTTTCTTTTATGAATGTGGATGCCCTTGCATTTAGAGCATGAATGTTCGGAATTGAGAATTCATCTTGTTATATTTTACCTTTGATGAGTATGAAGTGTCCCTCGTTATCTTTCAACTTTAGGTTGAAAGTTGATTTTATTTGATAATAGAATGGCTACTCCAGCTTGTTTCTTGGGACTGTTTGCTTGGAAAATTGTTTTCCAGCCTTTTACTCTGAGGTAGTGTCTGAGGTGGGTTTCCTGTATGTTGGATCCTGTTTATATAACTAGTCTGTTAGTCTGTCTTTTTATTGGGGAATTGAGTCCATTGATATTAGGAGGTACTAAGGAAAAGTAATTGTTGCTTCCTGTTATTTTTGCTGGTAGAGTTGGAATTCTATTCATATGGCTATCTTCTTTTAGTTTTGTTGAGAGATTACTTTCTTGCTTTTTCTAGGATGTAATTTCCCTCCTTGTGTTGGAGTTTTCCATTTATTATCCTTTTAAGAGCCGGATTTGTGGAAAGATGTTGTGTGAATTTGGTTTTGTCATGGAATACCTTGGTTTCTCCATCTATGGTAATTGAGAGTTTTGCTGGGTATAGTAGCCTGGGCTGGCATTTGTGTTTTCTTAGGGTCTGTATGACGTCAGCCTAGGATCTTCTGGCATTCATACTCTCTGGCTAGAAGTCTGATATAATTCTGGTAGGTTTGCCTTTAAATGTTACTTGATCTTTTTCCCTTACTGCTTTTAAAATTATTTCTTTGTTTTGTGCATTTGGTGTTCTGATTATTATGTGATTGGAGGAATTTCCTTTCTGGTCCAAAATATTTGGAGTTCTGTAGGCTTCTCATATGTTCATGAGCATCTCTTTCTTTAGGTTACGGTAGTTTTCTTCTATGATTTTGTTGAAGATATTTACTGGACCTTTAAGTTTGGAATCTTCACTCTTCTCTATACCTATTATCCTTAGGTTTGGTCTTCTCATGATGTCCTGGATTTATGGATGTTTTGGGTTAAAAGCTTTTTGCATTTTGCATTGTCTTTGACTATAGTGTCAGTGTTTTCTATGGTATCTTCTGCTCCTGAGATTCTCTCTTCTAGCTCTTGTATTCTGTTGGTGATGCTTGTATCTATAACTCCTGACCTCTTTCCTAGGTTTTCTATCTCCAGAGTTGTCTCCCTTTGTGATTTCTTTATTGTTTCTACTTCCATTTTTAGGTCCTGGATGGTTTTATTCACTCCTTCACCTGTTTGGCTGTGTTTTCCTGTAATTCTTAAAGGATTTTTGTGTTTCCTCTTTAAGGGCTTCTACTTGTTTATTTGTGCTCTCCTGTATTTCTTTAAGGGAGTTATTTATGTCCTTCTTAAAGTCCTCTATCAACATCATGAGAAGTGATTTTAAATCCAAATCTTGCTTTTCTGGTATGTTGGGGTATCCAGGACTTGCTGTTGTGGGAGAACTGGGTTCTGATGAGGCCATGTAACCTTGGTTTCTGTTGGTAAGGTTCTTGTACTTGCCTTTTGCCATCTGGTTATCTCTGGCATTAGTTGGTCTTGCTGTCCTCTGATATGAGCTTGTCCCTCCTGTGGGCCTGTAGGCCTGTGTCACCACTCTTGGAAGACCAACTCTCTCCTAGCAGGACTGGTGCTCAGAAGGCTTTAGAACAGCCCAGATCCTCGGTGCAGATAGAGGCAGGAAGGACCCTGTCCCTGCTGCTCTGCCACTTTTGTAGCTTGTACACTCCTGGCTGGTCCTGCCTTAGACAGTCACCGGAAAGAAAATGGCAATCTCACCTCTGAGTCCAGTGGTCAGAGCACTTCCTGGAGAAGATTTCTCCCCTGACAGGAATTGAGCGCAAAGGGCTACAGAACAACACCAGCTCCTGGGTGCAGATGGAGGTAGGAAGGACCCTGTCCCAGCTGCTCTGTCGCTTCTGCGACCTGAGTGCTCCTGACTGGTCCCACCTTAGACAGTCACTGGAGAGAAAATCCCAGAGTTAGTATTTTAACACAGCTTTTAGAAAACAAATTTATTCAACCATACATTAATAATATGTCATTATTGTATTTGCTCAATCACATTTGGGTGTTTTTATTTGTTTAATTTTTTGTTGTTATTCCAAAAGTGAAATCTGAGGCTACTTTAACTGAAATTTATCAAGTGATAAAATTTGATCTATGTATGGAATAAGATTTAAGCCCTTTAATTTTATCTATACAACAAAGTAATAGATATCTAGCCACTGTTTATTCATTTGAGGTTTGATCTCAAATCTGGTTGAAAACTATCTGAACAATTCATCAATATTATTGAACTAATTGATTCTTTAAAAATTTAGCCTCTATGTGATTGAAACAACCTGGTATAAGAAGAAAGAAAATCCTGACATTTCCTATAATGCTTAGTTCTACGATTTTGTAACTGAGATATGAAAAGCCTATTATGGGAAAGTTATTGAAAGGCATGTGCTCCAAGGATTGCATAAGTTTAGAATAAACCCTTTTAAATAGCTTTATTTTTCTTTGATAATTTGACATGGAGGAGGGAGTTCAACTACAATCCTCTGCTGAGCAAAGCCCTTGCTACCCTTCATTCCCAAGGAGTTACAGTGACTTATCTCGGGCACTCTTTAAAGGACAGCTTTCTTGATGAGATTGGAAAATGCATGCAAATTGACACCTATCATACATGAAAAGACAAGAGTTTCTTTCATAAGTCAAAATCTGGGGAAAAGCTCAGAACCCTGAGTTCTTTTCACGGGTACTTCTTTATTATCACAAAAGATAAAGAGAAAAGATAAAGGCAGCCTGTGTATTCTGGTGCTTCCTGGAAGCCCACTCTTGCACTTTATAATATGCAAGTTTATTTTGTTATTATTCAGTAGCAGGAATTCTACCTGAAAGTCAACAAAGGTGAGGCATTGGGGGAGCAGAGAAACCGAGGCACATGCTTCAAACGTGCCGAACTGTTTTCAGATGGTTCTCGGCTGAGCAGTGTGCATCTTCTCTTAGCCTTTCCTGCTTTGGGACTCAGGCTCTCTTTACCCACTAAAGGAAAGAAACAAACAGCAGAGATGAAAGCGGAGCCAGTGGTAGAAGAAAGGATAAGTTTGCCTTTTTTTCACTTATTTGAAGGATGAATACTTGGAATGTGAGGCTTCTTTTTCCTACTCAGGGTTTCAGCAGGACTGGAGGGGATGGAAATGTGCCCAGATTTTATTTCTTTTAAAAAGAGCCCTACTAAAACTATCTCATAACCTTCCCCCATGAACTCAAATACAAACAGCATTATCTTGGAATTAACAGGGTTAAAACACTATAGAGGACAGGAGACCCTTCCCTCCAAAACAAATGAGTTTTAAGTAACATTTTCCCATTCCCAAGACATGCACCTTTTTTTTTTTTTTTTGCTCTGCACATAATGAATCTTATTTCCTATGAAACAGTAACTCTGAAATTATTCTTCTTGAAACTTTTTCTTTTATTTATTTGTACCTAGGGTATATCATCAATATTACAATATTGCCTTTGAGCAGTACTGATATTTTATTTTTATTTTATTTATTCATTTATTTATTACATAAAAATTAATACATTAACATACACCATATAATACTATTTTATTCCATTTATATACGCTCCTAAATAACCAGAGGCTTAAGTTATTTTACTTGTATAGATCTTGAATAATTTGCTATATTATGTAGAACTTTGTTGAATTTAAGGTTAACTCATAATAGGGTTATCAATTTTCATTTAAGTTGTTGTATATTGCTATAGTGCATTCATTTTTAAAACCACATGGTCTTCCATCTTTTTTTCTCGGTGATCATTAAATTTATTCCAATTGTTGTGATAATTAACAGACCTGTTACTAAATATCTTATAAGTCATGTCTGCTACAGGATTTTGTGTAAAAACTCTTTAGAATAAAATGGTGTTGTTATATGGCATCTGTTGATTTGGTTAGATTACTCAATCAGTTTTATACCATTCTCAACAAAAACATTGAGAAAATAACAAAGTGTGCATTAAGTTCATGCTACAGAACTACGATATGGGCTTCACTCGGAGCACAAAGACAAGATGAAACATCTCTGCTTTGTGACTCAAGATAGTTTTAATAAAGAAGTGCCATATCCTACGTCTCAGTCACTGTCCTATTGGTGCGAAGAGACACTGTGAATAAGGTTATTCTTTATAAAGGAAAGCATTTAACTCGGGGACTTGCTTCAGAGAATTAGTCCACTATCATCATGGTCTGAAACAGACAGTAGCTAATAACTTTACATCCTCAGGCAGCAGTCAGGGAGAGAAAGAGAGAGAGACTGTAAGCTTTTCTTTTTTCTTTTTTTCTTATAATTTATTTTTATTTATTTATTGCCATTTTTTCTTATTAATTAATTGTTTTATTTATTGACTTCCCAAATGTTGCCCCCTCTCAATCCTCCCTCACAGAGATCTTCTCCCATCCCCCCTTCCCTTTGCTTCTGAGGGACAGGGGGCCTCCCTGAGGCAACAAGTCTCTATAGGATCAGGCACCTCCTTTCCCACTGAGGTCAGACAAGGCAGTCCTTGTCTGATACATGTGTTCAGGGGCTGAGGGCTCAGACCAACCCCTGTATGCTCTTTGATTAGTGGCTTAGTCTCTAGAAGCTCTCAGGGATCCAGGTTAGTTGGCAGTGTTGGTCTTGAGATCCATCCCCTGGGCAGGCACCAAACTCTGTATTCTATTACTGATGCTATATTGTGCTCTACTATTGTACTTGCAGACAGGAGCCTAGCATGGCTGTCCTCTGGTAGGCTATGCCAGCAGCTGAATGAAACAATTGCAAATACTCACAGCCAAGCATTGGACTGAGGTTAGGGACCCCTAACGAAGAGTTAGGGGAAGGATTGAAGGGACTGTAGGCTTTTTAAACCTCAAAGATGACCCCATCTCCTGGATGTTGCAAGTGACACATCTACTCCAATGCAGCCATACCCACTCTAATGAGGCCATAGCTCCTAATCATTTCCAAACAGTTTCACTCATGAAAACCAAGTATTGAAGCACATAAATCAATGGAAGGCATTGTCATTCAAATCACTACATCCCCCATACATGCAATAATACATATCATCATGGGTATCCCACAGGGTAACATGTGAAGTCAAGTTGGAATAGCAAATGGATACAAAACAACAACCAGAAACATGTTGCATTGATTCTTAATTCTGGAATAATTTGGATAATCTTTGTTAATAACCTTACATAAGCAATACACATGTAGTCTTAAGTGACTATATGATATGTATCTACACATACATTTATTTCAATTATTCAGATGGCAATATTTAACTGAGTATACTTCTCTTGATTTTTTTATTTGCTCAGATTCAACACTCAGTTGGGGAAAATCAGACAATAGGTCTTAGTACCAGAGTACAAGCACAGCACTAGCTAACATTCCATGACCATGTACTACCTCCTAACTATCATTGTATGTAGCTTACATCTATTTACTAATTCTATAAATGAAACAAACTATGAAGCATCATCTTTTTTATTTCAATTTGTTGGTGCAGACATTAAGACAGTGAAAGTTAAACTCACTGCCCTTGGCTATATATTTAACAAATTACAGAGGTAGGATCCAAATCCAGGAAATTTGATTCCAAAGCACATGCTTACATCACTACTATATCTTAACACTGTAGTGGTCATTTATTCCTTCAGGTTCTATAGCCCCCATGTGGACCACACAACCCTCGTAGCCTTGCATAAATCTCTTCTCTCTTTAGGACTTACTTAGTTTTCTCTTTTAAAAAATGATAAAGATAAATTGCATAGTCTCTGCCATAGCTCGAAGCTGTTATTCCACACCCTTAAGAACCTGAATAATTTATATAATTATCATTTTTTCATTTAATCCTAGCCAAATTAATACATGGATCTGTGAAGTTGAATAGTTAAATATTCATGAGAATAATGCAACGCTATCACAACTTTTAATGTCTAGCAGTCTTGCCCAAAAGTCATCAGTCACAAGGGCCAACAGCCAGTAAAGAGCCAGAAAACAAGAGACTGCAAAAATAATCCTGAGAGGAGCATGAAGTGGAAAGAGGCTAGAACTCAAGTACTCAAAAAGAGATTAAGAAAGAGTCAGGAAGTGGGAGAGGGTGGGTTGGTGAGCAGGTGGAGTGGGGAGCGAACAGGGGTTTTTTTTGGTTGGTTGGTTTTGGGGCATTTTTTTTTTGTTGTTGTTGGTTTTTTTCGGAGGGGAAACTGGGAAAGGAGATATCATATGACATGTAAATAAAGAAAATATCTAATAAAAAATATTAAGCAATAAAAAAAGAGAGAGAAGGGCCTCTTGCTTGGGATTTGTGTCCAAAAACTGCCTTGTTAACTTACTCACAGACCACAGAAGCCACATGGATTTTGTCTGCAGCCTGCTCAGTATTTAAACCTCTGTTCTATAAGCATATTTACAGTGAGTGGCTATTGAAAGCCCCCAGCTGTGGAATTCTGAAGCCCCAAGCTGTATTTATGTGGAGGACTGCTAATCCCTGATCCCAGCTCTGCTCGAGTCTGTAGAAACATTTTGTCTCTGTAGACAAGTCCTTGTAAATCTCTCCTTGTCGAAGGATTTAGTTCACTGATTGTCAGCCATGAGCTACTTCATAAAACAACTCACAGAGGACTAGAGCCTTCTGCTCTGCCTTTGGCGGGGAGCTTGTTACACTAGATAACCTTTTAATGACTGCATTCCATTTTAACTTGGCTCAGGAGAGAGGAACTAGAAAGAAAGGCAAGATCCTTCCTTAATGTTACACTTTCTTCATATTGTATCTACTGAGGCAAATTAGAAAAGATGGATGGAGGTCGCCTTGTACCCTGAATCCCAGGGCCTTACAACATAAAAACGAACTGGTTACTCACAGATAAGATGACATTTCAGGGCTAAAGAAGCACTGAAATATGAAGAGACAAGGTTTCTAAACTGTAAGCAGCACCGTATCCACCTCAACCTTGTTTTATCGCATATCATCAGCTGAGACGGAACCTTTTTAAGTTTGCTGTTGCACTTCTCAATGATTGCCCCTCGTTTTAGGAGCTGGAAGTTACTATTCACCAAAAGAATGTTGGATTAAAGGACAGAAAAGAAAGCATATGGCTGAGCATATTTCTAAAATATTAATGTGAATTTTATACTGTTCTTCTGGAATCAAGAAATTAGAGGAGAATATTCTCTTCATGGAAAGCTGGGAAGACAACAGCAATGACTGACTGATTCCAAACAGAGCAGGGCTACACTAGCATATTTCATTTTGATATTTAGTTGGAAGGCGGGGGTAAGTATGAAAATAAAGCAGAGTTCTAAGAACTCTGGCAAAGAAGAATGCTCTGTTTTGTTCTGTTTTGTCAGTTTTGCAGTTTTATTAAAGCATGGATGAAATGTGCATCTGAGCTTTCTGCTCATTTTCTTTCTGTGCAGCCCAGTTCTTGCATTGGTGATGCTTCCATTCAGCTGAGCTGCTCATTCCAGGGTGATGTCGTGGTGTTTGGATTTTTGCAGGTCTTATAGGAAGCATGGAAGTTTTTTCAGCACAATAAGATCTGGAGCTCAGTGGCTAGCAGCACATTCCCACTCCTTGACCTCAAGGACCAGGAATCTGGCTGGCAGCTCTAGATGCTCCCATACTGATGTTGGTCAACAAGATCTTGCCCTTGAATCATTTTCACATGACTTTTTTAGGTACCTCCAGGTTTTCTCTAGTCGCAGTACACTTTGACATACCAATTTGCCTAGTACCAGTCAAAACTAATGGCTCCTGTTTGGATGCTCTTACACATCCCAAGAATTCTGAAGCTGTGGTGTTGATGAGGAGACAGCTACCTCTTCAATAGGCAAAAGTCACTCAGATGAGGTACTTAAAATCCTATAACATAAAATTCAAATTAATAATGCACAAACTCAAAATTCTAGACACTACCTTGTATAAAAGATATAACATGATACCTTGAAAAAAGAATCTAATTAAAATATGACATTATATGTTTAATTTTAAATATCATAACGAACATGTAGTTTGATGGCTCAGTACACTAACCCAACCTCTCCACTCCCTGTAGACAGAGAGGGAGAGACAAACTCACTGATCTAATTACGACCATGCATACTTCTTCCTCTACCACCAGAAATGTCTGTTCTCTGGGAGTTCACTGTGCCCATCTCCAAGCTGGACCATGTCAGTTTGTGTCCATTAATATCACTGTATCATTTAATGAAAGACAATGTACCTTGATGGGAGTGTAAAAAAAAAAAAATCAATGTAGATTTTGAACTTATGTGATAAGATGGAATCATCAAATTATCCATAAGCACTGTATTGAAAGGTGGCCATAAGTCTTCCATCAGTACTCTCTCCATGTACACACACTCTAAGAAAACATATGTAAAGAAATAGATTAGGTTTCTACACTCAACTGCTCCGCAAATACGTCAAGCAGGAATCAGCAAGTGTTTTCTCTGAATGGTTAAGGAGCAGATGCTATGGTTTTCACAGGCTTCTGGTCTTCGGGCTTCATGTTCAAGGACACTCAACTCTGATGCTGTGAACAGACTGAGATAACTCATAAATAATTTGTGTGTGGTTGTGTTTCACTGATGTTTATAAATGGATGCCAGAATCTGAATTTCATGTAAGTTTTACTTGTCATGCAATATTATTCTTTAATTTTTTTTCAGTAGCTTAAAAAATGTTTTAATTTTTTTTTAGTTCAGGGCTAAATGATAAGCCACATGTGGCTTGGAATTTAATATGTGAAACTCTTATATTGAGTCCAGTATGTGAAAGCCTTATCTTGAGTCCTTGCTCTATTAGGAAGATCAAAAAACTTGCATCAAAACAAAAAGCTACATTTGAGGTATGGTTTATGTGGAGAAAGATGAAGAATTGGATCCACTTGATGAAAAACCCAACTCAATGGAAATATACCAAAATTGTATCTATCAATGTGCAACTGTATGTTTTAAGTTAAACTAGAAAGTCAATGTACCATTATTCATATTTTGACTTTTATACCCCTTCCCAGAGTGAATAAGCTATAAAATTTTTTGTTCAATGTCTAACATCAGGTAGACAGAAACCATGTCTGTTTTATTCACTGCTGTACCCCTTGCACTGCTACGATTGGAGCTATTGAGTATAATTAATAAACAAGCATTATTAGAAAGCTATTAAGCAGCACCATGTGAAGTTTTCTCATTGGTGTATACAAGACAGACACAGTACCTGCTTCCATGAGCTGATACTTAACTGGCAAGAGATAAACACACAACTAAACAGATGGTTCTCCAAAAACTGAATGCTCAATTCAATTACTGTGCAAGCCAATATAAAAAAAAATGTTAACAGCTTACTTTGAGACACTGCTCTTCAGAATGTCAACTAATAGAATTCTCTTTCCCTTGTCTATTATAACATCTCAAGACAGCATAAACATCAAAGTACTGAATCAATTATCCCTTTGTCCCTCTTGAATGCCATTAGTCAATACTCCAAGTGGGGGGAAGACTACTATCCTACTACAGCTTTTGAGAAAGACTGGTGTACTGAATGAAGCACCCATGGCTCGGACTGTATGAGCAGCTAATGCTCACCATCTCAATCTCCATAACCCCATACCCTCATCTTTAGAACCCATGAAACTGAACAAGAGAAATATAGACCAATGAAGAAACTTGACTTGTTATTGTTGGTGTCCTTGATAACTTTGAAGATGGAGAGGATCACTGTCCAGGCCATGGAAGTATTGTCTCCAGCAAGGATTAAAGGACCTCGGTCATATGACAGAAAAGAATTCTGCCAATAGCTGAAGTGAGCAAGAAAATGCACTATCTCCTAAGATATGTAGAAAAGAAGAAGTCCTGCTTTTACCTTGATTATGATCACTGGGGGTTTCTTAATAAAGACAAAAGCCAGACAGAGTGTCCTATAGAACATGTGACAAATATGTGTTATGTTAAGCTGCTAAATTTATGCTCATTCATTACAGCAGTGACTTCAAACAAATACAGGCTGAGAATGCCTTTGAAAACCACTGCCCCATCTGTGGAAAGAGAGATTTATGCCAAGAAAATTGAGTCCTCTGTGCCAGGTAATTCATTTAGCAATCTCTCTAATGATAGTATTTTTAAAAGAAACTTGTAATGCTAATTACCACCTAATTATTTCAAACAGGGTGTAATCATGGGCAATATTTCCAGAACATGCAATACAATTAAAGTTACAAAGTCACTTGGATTATGTGAGCAAAGCAATCAGATGATAAATATCATCTTCCAGAATCAAAATTCTCACTTAGACTAATAATGGATTAATCTGTATGTAAATCACATCACCAAATTACAACTTCTACTTGACATTCTGTCTGCTTTGGGGGTGAGGAGAAGCACACACATTTTCCTAACAGTAAAAATTGTATTGTACAATTGCAGAAGCATTTACTGTAGTAATTCCCCCATACTTCTGATTATATCTTACAACATTCATGACTCTCCATTCATTGCTGAGCCTGCTGTTTGACTGAAGTCGTCTTAAGATGTCCAAAAAGCATTAATTTCCTCAGCAGAGGAAAGAAGTAGCATCTGTTTACTTTTACCCTGGGATACCTTTTTAGAAGTTTGCAAGTTTCCCACCTCTGCTGGACTACTTGTTTTTGTTTCTGGTTCTTATTGTCTACTACTACAAAGGAGACCCAGGGACAACTAACATAAAGTCATTACTCAAAGTGTCAAGAGTTTGTTGAGGAGCTAGCCAACAGAGGTGAACCGAAAGTCTGTTTGAGTAAAATAGAAGATAAGATGCACAGGATGCTGTGGGTGACAGAACCTAAAAGAAAAAGGAGAAAACAAGAAACTCTAAAGTCTGAAGCTATTTCTAAAACCACAGATGCCAAACTACATGTGGGAAAAGACTAGTTTGTATTCTTGTCTATTTGTTGCTGGATTTGGGGACTTTAGAAGAGATTGAGTTAAGTAGACTTTGAACTTCCCAATAAATTTTTTTGAAGTAGTGAGGCCTTTGCATAGCACCCTTCCCCCCTCTTTCTCTGTCTCTGTCTCTGTTTCTCTCTCACACTTGCTCTCTCTTGCTCTCACTCTCTTAAAAACTATTAAGTGTATAGTATGCTAATAGCAGCTGTCAAAGATCACAGGATTATATCGGCATCATCTTTTCCCAAATGTCCATTCATGTCTGTCACATTGGCAGTTTGAAAGTATTTGTAGCTCAACATGGGCAAGGATCACATGCAAAGACCTTCTAGGTTTGTGTGATATGGCTAGAATGACACACCTTTAATCCTTCTGGCTGGAATACAGGCATGCCCTTTTTCCACATCTTTAATCCCAAACAATGAAGGTCAATTTAGTACATAGAAGGAAGCAACCATGTTTGAAAGTGCTATCTAGTAGAGGGGTAGACAACGTGACAAATCAGAGAAAGATTTAACAGGATGAGTCAGAGACAGGATACGTCAGCTCTCACGATCATACATAGGAAAGAAAGGCTACTTAAGAGCAGCACAGAGTGAGGGCAGTCAGGTGTGGAGGGCAGTGCAGTGGGGTCCAGGCAATGCAGGGGAGCTCAGTTGAATTCAGTTGAGCTCATTCAGTTGTCTTCAGTTCCATTCAGTTCATACAGTCAATGCAGTTTAATTTGTAGAATTCAGAGGCAGTTTTTCCAAGAAAAGCCATTCAATGAGAAGCTGAGAGAAACTAGTTTGAATCAGTTGGCTTGGAGAGACGGTTTGAGCCAGAACAGCTAAGTCAAATCAGCCATCCAGAGTTTAGAAAGAACTAGAAAGGATGAGCTCATTCAGCAGTAAACCTCTGGGGCAACTATTACATTTGGTGAATAAAAAAAATTTACAATGGTTTTGTAAATATGCAGTATTTACCAATCAGCATACTTATTCTTGAATTATTGAAATTACAGATTTTTCTAAGATACCAAGATTATCTCGAGAATCTTCACTTGGACCATCCTTACTTTATCTAAATGTCATAGTACCAAATTTTCACAGAGCAACCTACTGAAAGAAAAAAAACTACACAGTACTTCTCTGCACACCGCTGGTTTCAAATGCCTCCTCCAGTATATTAGAAACTACTTAGGGAGCTGTAAAATTTACTAATGGCCTTATCTTGACAAACTACATAAAAAACTGTGAATCTCTGAGTGCATAAACAATTGTTTAAGTCCTCAGGTAATACTAATGTGAATCTGAAGCTCAGCACCATCCATCCTCTTCCCACTTTGTTCATTATACTGATTACCATTGTCTAGCATGAAGAGTATATATGTTGCTTTCCTGCTACAGTGGAAGTTACCTGAAGTCATGGCATTGTGTATTTGAACCTAGTGTTAAGCCAGACACATGGCATCAGTATAAAAGTATATGTGGAAGAAACAAAAAGTTAAAGGAAGGAGAGGGAGATAAGAAAAGGAAGAATAAAGAAAGATGAAGGAAGAAGGGAAGTTGAAAGAACCAAAGAAGGTGGTGTCCATTCTGAATATCTTGCAACTCTGAATTATATTCAGTTAGTAACTGATTTACTATTTCACACTGGAGAAAAGAGGGAATTCTGATCTAATTGAGATACTGGCCACAGGGGCCAACCGGGGGCCTTAGGTAAGCATGGCCATTTGAGATATACAACATCAAAGCATAAAACTTAGATTCAATGTAGAAAGTTATAGCTGCAACTAATTATTAATTTTTTATTCTTCTGTTATTACACAAACCATCCTTATAGTTGGATTCTTGGATGATCTTATTACTTATAATTGGATGAAGCAGTACAGGAAGGAGTGTCATGGTGTTCAACTTTGTAGTATGGCATTCATATCATAGAAAACAAAGAAAGCTTCCCCTGGGCTTGGGCAGTGCACAGACTTCATGGCCATCCTATGATTCTATGAATAAGAAAGCAACCTGGAATGTGTATTATGAACTGAAGTAACCAGAGAAAAGCTCAGGAAATGTGACCGGTGATGGAATCAGTTAGTATCGAGGAAGATGAGACTCTCAGGAATCCTCAGGAACAGTTGCAAAGGGCTTACACTCATCAGTCAAGGGAACAGAGTACAAGAAGCTTTTCCTAAGGTGATAAGTAAAATGTCTAGAAAGGTAAAACTTCATGTTACACAAGCTTGTTAAAAGCAAAGACAGGAACACATACAAGATGTCAAGATGACACACCAAGATGGGTGATGGTGCTACACAACATTACTTGGGAGACAGAGGCAAGCAGGTCTCTGTGAATTTAAGGTCAGCCTGGTCTACAGAACTAGTGCTAGGACAGACAAGTCCTTGGATCCAGTTTTTCTCTGTCTCAGAAAAAAAAATTGATGGCCAAGACAGGATATAGACTGTTGCATGCGTGAACAGTTGATTTACTAAGGAAAGGAATCTAAGCAATTAGAAGAGTTAGTTTACAGTGAAGAGCTGATTAAAGACTAGAAGGAGGCTAGTTAGGAAAAATAAACTCCCTGAAGAGAAAAATGAAATAAAATTTGAACAGAGATATCAACTATAAAAACAAAGTTCTTATGGCTATCTCATGAATCATGAATGAATACTTCCTTGTACATATTCTTATACCCATTGTGATAAGGGTCTATATCAGAGTAAGTGGAAGACATCATTGAACTCATATGTGTCTACTCCAGAAGTCAAATAATAGCTTCAGAATATGCTTTGGTCCATGTTGTTGCATAGATAAATATCTTATTGTTAAAGTGCCAAATATCAAATACTAGGTAGTTTTGATGATCCCCAGATTCTCAAAATATTTTTTCATATATCTTGAGACCCAGAGATTCATAGCAGAGACAGTAGGGACCTAACTGATAGCAGATGTGGCTTGGCATAAAGAACAGAAGCATGCATCAAGAGTTGTTCGCGAGTACAGAATATTTTTGTGCACTTTTTCTATATCTTTATTTCACAGAGATGTAGTGACAAACTCCAAGGAATGTTACTTATGAGGATGGCCAGCTCATCCACAAGGAGGAACCAAAGGCAAGCTGGAAGCTTTAGAATATACAACTCCAGGTGTTTGTAATGGGATGACAAGGGTAAACAAGGCAGCAAGATTGTTTTCATGAAACTCAGAATCATATTAGCATTTGTATCTCTTAAACTTTTTGTTTGCTTGCACCTGTTTTCTTAACAGGACCTAATTTTTCTTTCTTTGTTCTGGATAATCTTTCAAGGAACAGCAATTTCATTTTGTATTTTAACCAATGAATGAATAAGTAGATAGGTTCCCCCACCCCCATCCCGGCAGCTCAGGAAACCCCGTGGAAGTGGGGGGTTGGGGGGGAGAAAGAACTGTCATAGCCAGAGGAGTCACAGACACTAAGAGTACAAGGCCCAGAGAATCAACTAAGCAAATAACATATGTCCTTTGTATACATTATGGTTGTTAACTTGATGTTTTGTGGGACTCCTAACACTGAGAGTGAGGGTATCTCTGACTCCTTCACCTACCCCTTTTCTCCTATTCAGTTGCCTTGCCCTGTCTTATTATATCTTCTTATGCCCTGTTAAGTTGATATCTCTGAGAAACCTGCTCTTTTGAAGGGAAATGAAGAAGGAGTGGTTTGGGGGGAGAGGAGAGGAACTGGGAGTTACTTCTAGGATTGGAAAGAGTAGAAACTGTGTCTGAGATGTATTGTATGAGAGGATGAAAGAAAGAAAGAAAGAAAGAAAGAAAGAAAGAAAGAAAGAAAGAAAGGAAGGGAAAGAAAGAAAGAAAGAAAGAAAGAAAGAAAGAGAGAGAGGGGGGGAGGGACAGAGAGAGAGAGAGAGAGAGAGAGAGAGAGAGAGAGAGAGAGAGTTTTCCTTCTTGTGCTGTGTACCCAATAAAACTAGGCATCTTGCAGTGACACTGGCTGAAATTACCAGATGTGAGAGAAGGTGCCCTGTACCAGTTTACAGGACACCTTGAGATGCACCTAGTGAGCTATCTACTGTCATCAAGAGGATGGGGCTCCAGCAGAAAGCTAGGAGAGGATTCTGGATTTCCAAGGATTATAAGGTGACTCTATTAGTCAGAGTTCTTGAGAGTCACAGAACTTATGGAATGTCTCTATATTGAGGGAATTTATTGTGATAACTTACAGCCTATAGTCCAACTAACACAACAATGGTCAACTGTAAATGGGAAGTCCAAGAATCAAGTAGTTTCTCAGTTCCATGAGGCCAGTTGTTTCAGCTGGTCTTCTAACAGATGTGCTGGCAAGTAAGTGCAAGCAGGTAAAGAAGAATGCGTCTTCCTTCTTCCAATTTCCTTATATAGGTCTCTAGCAGAAGGTATGGCCCAGATTAAATGTGTGTACCATCATGCCTGGATCTGGGAATTGCTTCGTCCCAGGCTGACCATGAGCTCAGAGATCTCCTTGCCTCAGCCTCCTGGGATTAAAGGATGTACTATCTTGTCTGGGTCTAAGCTTTTCATGGCCACTATGCCTCAAGATCTCCATGCCAAGACTCAGGTCAGAAACTTGTATCTTTTCAGCCCTAATATCTGGATCACAGGTAAGCCCTCCAATTCTGGATTCCAGATATAGTCAAAGAATAGCTATTATAATCCACCCACAGATGAACTTGGAAATGCATTCTTTTCAGTCCAAAATAAAGGAGCTAGGTACTCAGAAGAATGAGATCTTAAAACAACTGTAAAAAGGTAGCCTGTCAAAGAACTAGAAGTCTCTTCAAGATATCCATAGTTTACACTAACCTTCTTCTGCCCACTCTTCTTTCAGCACCCTGAAGTTAAAAGAATTGGCAGCTAGTCAGGAGGCTGGGAAGTGTGGGGTGGAATGGCAGAAAATAGAGACACAAAACTACATCAACAGCCTCCTTCCTACAAGCTGACCACCAACCAAAAACTAAGTCTCCATTGCAGACAAAGAGAGAATGGGAAAATAAGTCTTCATTCATTAATACTTTGGATTTGACTTCCTAGCTTCTGTGTTCAAGCCCTGCATCACAGATTTTATATGACCTGAGAACATTCTAAGACAGGAGTTAGAAATGTCATAAGAATAAGGAATCTGTAAATCTTTCCCTAGCAAGAACCTTTCAAAAGGAAATAAATATTTGATTTGACTTAAGGCCCACTACATGAGATGGAACCCATATTTGACACTGTTTGAGTTACCTGATAATCCAGGAACCTACAGTAAAACCAAACACTACTAGTCTACAAAATAAATATCAATATAATGACTCCTAATGATACTGTACTATTCTCATAGATCAGTGCCTTATTCAATCATCATAAAAAACGCTTCCTCCTGCAATAGACAGGAACAGACACAGAGACCCACAGCCAGACAGTCCTAGGAACATGCATCTCTAAATGGGATGTCTTCTTCAAATCCTCCCCCTCAGAGCTCAGAGAACACTGCAGAAGAAGAGGCTGGAAGACCCAGAGGGTATGGAAGACACCAGAAGAACAAGGCCCTCTGAATCAACTAAGCCAAGCTCATATGAAGTCACAGAGACTGAACCAGTAGGCATGGAGCCTTCCCAGGTCAGCAACAGGTCCTCTATGTATATATTATGGCTATAAATGTAGAATTTTTATAGGACTCCTGAGTGGGTAAGCAAGTGGGTCTCTAATTCTTGTGCCTGATCTTGGGGCTCTCTTCCTTCTGTTAAGTTGCCTTGTCCAGCCTCAATAAGGTGGATTTTGTTTTATCTTAGTATATTTTATCAAGTTTGGTTGTCATCTCTTAAAAGTCTGGATAGAGAAAAGAAGGAACATGAGGATCAACTGGGAAGAATAGAGGGAAGGGAAACTATAATCAGGATATATTGTATGAGAAAAGAATCTACTTTCAATAAATTAAATAAAATGGAAAGAAGTCACTTTAAATACAGTTGTACTACATTATCATTAATCTTGTTTGAAGACCATTTATGCTAAATTTAGAGACACCTTATCTCTCTTCACAACTGATTTTCTTGCGAAACAGGACAGAGGTTGAACTTATGGAAACAGTAGTTTTCCTGCTGATAGCAAGAAATACGTTATTAGAAAGAGTTTCTTGCCGTAGACAGTGACAAGGCTGGAATCATCCTGCAGTGATCTCAGAAAGCTAACTTCATAGAATCTATTGGAAGGATGATAGAATCAGAGGGAAATTTACCAGAAGAAGCAGGTGGATCTTTAGAATGACTAAGATTCATGTATGTAGAAGTAGTAGTAAAATGCAAAGTGAAATAGAACAGCCATTCCCCTGTCATGTTACAACAAGGAAATTGGCAAGACTTAATTGCTAGAGATCTGGAGGATATAACATAAATATAGACACAATGATAATAAGCCCAAATTATATTAGGATAAGGCTTGCAAAGATGATTAAAACCTGTGATCAAAACTAGAACAAGAAAGCTTTACCCTTTTTCACTGAGTAGGGATCAGTGGGATATTTTTCAAAATAATATAAGGAAAGCTCTCAAGGGAAGACTAAAGCCTGAAGCTTAAAAGCAAAGAATTCTATACTCCCTGCCTCAGTATGCTTAGTGAAGTAAAGAACCAGAGACAAAAATGGTAGAAATGGAGCTGAAATTGAGAAAATCAAAGAGCAAGTGGGATGTTTGTATGGACAGTGTGAGACCAGAAGAGGGGAAGTTTAAGAACTCAAAGCCTTTGCCTGCAGTGTCTTAAACCAGTATGATCAAGGACACAAAGGGGAAAGAGGGCCCTGCAATAAAGGACAGGTGGACACAGCATGCAAGGGGAGGCAACTCCAGTTAAGTTTTGAAAATGAAGAAAAATGCACTCCCAACCAATTGAAGTGACACAGAAGTGACTCCTGCAAGCTGTTCCAGAATCAAAGTGTTCTTGATCTGAGGTAGAGACACTTGTGTAATTACTTTTGGTGAAAGCCAGAGTCAGTACAGAAATGCAAAGTCTTGGGAAGAAACCTTGGATTCTAAAAGATTTAAGGTTAAGAATGTAAACAGGAATATGGGGCTGAGGAGTTAGCTCAGTAGTTAAGAGTACTTGCTACTCTTACAGAAGACCTGGGTTACATTCCCAACACCCTTATGGTAGATCACAACCATCCATGACTCCAGTTCCAGGAGACCCAATGCTCTCTGCCTACAACTTATAGGCACTGGCCTCAAATATGGTGTGCATAATACATACACGGAGGCAAAACACTCTTACACACAAAATTTAAAAATACAAAATAAACAAAGAAAATTAAACTTAAAAAGAAGTGTGGTGGTTGATCCTGTCTGTCAACTTAATAGAAGTTAGAATCGCCAAGGGGATCACAACTCTACTTGTGTCTGTGAGGGAGTTTCTGAATTAGATTAACTTAGGTGGGAAGAAACACCCTAAATGTACATGGCACCAATCAATGAGCTGGTGTCCATGATTGAATTAAAAGGAGGCTAGCTGAGCACTGGATTGATCAGTCTCCGCTTGCTGACTGCGGATACAATATAATCAGACACCCCAAGCTCCTGCTACCCTACATTCCCTGTTATGATGGACTGTATCTTTTAAACCATGAGCCAAAATTAACCTTTCTTTCTGTAATTAGTTTCTTACTAGGTATTTTATTACAGCAAGAAGACAAATAGCTAATACAAGTAGGGTAAGTAAACAATATTCTGGAGGTCAAGGGCATCACAAAAGAAACCAAAAACTTCAAAATGGGTCAAAAGAATTGTGAGAGCTATAATATAGGTAGAGCCGGTTCCAAATACATGAGCTTCTATAAGATAACAATTAACAAGTAGATGATAACATAAGTCAATTAATACAAATGTGGCACTAAGGCACTAAGTTCCTCACTTAAACAGACAAACTACTGAAGTCTAACAGCTCATTGAAATTATCTGCTGCTAATGTGAAAATACAAATTTTATGAGGCTGGAGAGATGGCTCAGCAGTTAAGAACATTGGCTGCTCTCCCAGAGGTACTGAGTTCAGTTCTCAGGAGCCACATGGCATCTCAAAATTATCTATAAGAGAATCTGATGTCATTTTGAGGTGTGCAGGGATACATGCAGACAGGGAGTATGTGCTATATAAAATACATCAATAAATACAGAAATGCATGAATCTTAACAAATACAAATCCTAAAGCTAATCTTGGACAAGTCCAACTCAATAATTCAGGTTAAGTCCTAATGAAAATGGTCAATGAAACTGAATTGGGGGAATTATAAAAGCCTTTCAAGTGCAGGTTGAGTTTTGTTTTTTGTTTGTTTTTTTTTGGTCAATAATGTTAAAAAATAAAAGTTGAAATAAAACACAAGATGTAAAGAAAAGCATTTTTTAACTTTTATTGCATTATGATGAGAAAAGTTACATGATTTCAATTTATCTGAATTTGTTAACATTTAAAAACATGTTTTAAGTAAATAGAATTAAATCACATTCTTGCTTCCCTTTTGTACCCCAACTCCTCCCAGAGACACCCCCTTCAATACCTACAATGTCTTTTTTGTCATATTCCTTAAAATTTATAAAATATAACAATAAAAATAAGTATTATAAAAGTTGGTGGCACAGGCCTATAATCCCAGCACTTGGGAGGCAGAGGCAGGTGGATTTCTGAGTTTGAGGCCAGCCTGGTCTCCAGAGTGAGTTCCACGACAGCCAGGACTACACAGAGAAACCCTGTCTCAAAAAACAAAAAACAAAAAAACAAAAAAAAAGTTGTTTGATATAAAACAAAAAATCAATTTAATAATCTTATGTAGATACGCATCTATAGTAATAGTGAAAATACATTTTTCTCAATATAAATATTAAATAACTCCAAACATATTAACTGTATATTTCAAAATAATACAACACTACTAGTATTTTCTTAAATGAACATAAATATATAAAGTCTTTTTGTTTGTTTTGTATTTAGTAGAGTTTAAAATCTTGGCTCTTATTGTGGTACAAGCCCAAAATAAGAACAATTTTTAGACATTGGATTTCATTGTAATAAGGCTGTACTTCAATGACCCTCACATCACCAAAGGATTTTACCTCCATCATAACTAAGCTGAGAGTTGATAGTTCTGCTGCACCAAGAAATTAATTGAATTTTTGGCACGATTTTTGGATATAGACTTCCTGCTATGATCAAAGCTATTTGACTTGAGTAAGTGGCTTTATTCTCAGTCCACAGAGAACAGGTGACATTCATTTAAGAAATGGTGTATGCAACCAAAGACTATATATGGTGGGACTGACTGTTCTGGCAGCATGTGTATAGTAGAGGATTGCAAAGTCGGTCATCAATGGGAGGAGAGGCCCTTGGCCCTGTGAAGGTTCTGTGCCCCAGTGTAGGGGCATGCCAGGGCCAATAACTGGGAGAGGGTGGGTGGCAAGCAGAGAGAGGGGGGTCAACAGGGGTTTGTTCTTATTGTTTTTTAGGTTTTTTTTTTTTTGTCTTTGTATTGGCTAGTTTTGTGTGTCAACTTGACACAGGCTGGAGTTATCACAGAGAACTGAGCTTCAGTTGGGGAAATGTCTCCATGAGATCCAGCTGTGGGGCATTTTCTCAATTAGTGATCAAGGGGGGTAGGCCCCTTGTGGGTGGTGCCATCCCTGGACTGGAAGTCTTGGGTTCTATAAGAGAGCAGACTGAGCAAGCCAGGGCAAGCAAGCCAGTAAAGAAAATCCTTCCATGGCCTCTGCATCAGCTCCTGCTTCCTGACCTGCTTGAGTTCCAGTCCTGACTTCCTTGGTAATAAACAGCAATATAGAAGTAAGCTAAATAAACCCTTTCCTCCCCAACTTGCTTCTTGGTTATGATGTTTGTGCAGGAATAGAAACCCTGACTAAGACAGTCTTTTTTTCTTTTTCTTTTTCTTTTTCTTTTTTTTTTTTTTTTTGAGGGGGGAAACTGGAAAAGGAGAAATCATATGACACGTAAATGAAGAAAATATCTAATAAAAATACAAAAAAAAAAAAAGAAATGGTGGATGTATTAAGATGGTCTATCCATAAAGTCATTCACCAACTGTTTCAATGAACAATGGTTCTGCTTGGAAGGTGGCACAGACATTAGGTGAGGGTGAGAATTTGGTTCATTAGCTGTGATAATTTGGAAAAGCATTCATCTCAGAGAAAGAGTAACTTATAAAGTCCTCTTCTTCAAACTTGATACAAGAGTTACAAACGTCAAGCAAAGCATTCTGTCTCACTCTTTGTTGTGAGAGTTCACAACCAAGCAAGCAACCTCCCTAGTTAATTGTCTATGTTTCTTTGGGTATATAAATACTTTTGAAATATATAAGCTGTTCTGAAAACCATAGTATAGTGTAAAAACATGAAATAAACAATACTACTAATTGAGAGGCTGAGATAGGAGAAACAAGATTTCAAAACCATTATGTTGTACACAGCAAGACACTGTCACAAACAAACAAGCTGAAAGTGTATATCAATTGTACAATATTGGACCTATTTCTTCAGTTACCAAATTAGAGAGACCATTGGATGACAATCAACAAATTTCTAATTCCTCATATTTTTGGATTTCAATCAATTAGGATATGTTGGTAATATTAATTTTCATATTAAGATATTAAGAAAAAGTAATTGTCACTTCCTGTTGTCTTTGTTATAAGAGGTGGAATTAGGTTTGTGTGGATTTGTTGAAAGATTACTTTCTTGCTTCTTCTAGGGTGTAGTTTTGCTCCTTATGTTGATGTTTTTCATCTATTATCCTTTGTAGGGCTGGATTTGTGGAAAGATATTGTGTAAATTTTGTTTTGTCATGGAATATCTTGTTTTCTCCATCTATGGTAATTGAGAGTTTTGCTGGGTATAGTAGCCTGGGCTGGCATTTGTGTTCTTGTAGGGTCTGTATGACATCTGCCCAGGATCTTCTAGCTTTCATAGTCTCTGGTGAAAAGTCTGTTGTAGTAGGTGTAGTACAATCCTTTATCAAGGTCTGACAGGGAACAAGAAGAGTAGAGTGTATTTTCTTGCCCCACTGATGTGGAGTTTGACCAGTGGAATGTGAGTGAAACAAGAGCATCTAGTTGCACAGAGCTCTCTGAAGCAGCTTCATTTGCTATCTCTTAAGCACCTGATGTAGATCGTGAGAATATGGAAGGTGCTTCACTCTGGGACAATATGCAAATACATAGTGCAGACCCAAATCCTACCTGAAGCCAAGCCTACCAGCTAACTAGTAGCTTGAAGTAGAATTGCCCTAGCTGACCTACAAGACATGAGTAAGTTTATTTATAGTATAAAACCTTGTTATCAGAATTCATGGAGTTTAGGGTAATGTGTTACACAGCATTGTTATAGGAAAATTAGCGAATATATTAATTAAGTTTAATCTGAGGCCAAGACTAAAGTCCTAAGGCAAAATGCTCTTTTAATTCTAATACCCATCCCAATTTATGCACACAAATTTTAATCAATAGAGTTCCTCAAACATCTTACAGAAATTATAAGGAAGACCATCATGGCAAAGAACAAATATGACATCTGTCTATTTTTCGATCTACACAAAATGTGCCTTTCTTATACATTAAAGCCTACAGCAACTCTTTAAGGCCAAAGACTTTATAACCCAAGTTCTGATTTTTTTTTTCAAGAAAACACATTTGGAAGTGTCTATGTATAGTTGAAATTCCTTCAGTAAATTCAGACTGAGCCATTTTCCACTGGAAAGAAACCTTTATAAGAAGTTCTTCTGCAGTTGAATTTACCCAATCTTAAGGTTTCATATACTCAGAGTATATTTCTACATAATAAAAGCGAAGACATCCTGGCTCCTGGCATAGTTTCAAAACAATAGTCCCTAATTCCAGTTCCTAACCTGGAAAACTCTACAAGAGAGCCTCAGAGGTCTCAAAGAAAGAAAGAAAGATAGACACTCCTTTTGGAGCATGGAGTTTTAGATTTCACTACATGTGAGTTTACACTCAAGCAAAGAGTATAGTAGCATCTTCCCATTCATACATTACCATGAAATGTCCATTACACTCTATATGACCTCAGGAGGAGAGCAAGTGAGGTTCTCTGAAGACAGACAACATACTGTTCATGCTTTCTTGAAAAGTGGAAGAATTTCCAATTATGCTAGTCATATTCACCACATTACCTTAATAGCTGTGGTTGTCTATCCTTTTTAGTAGACTTAAATCTTTTGGCTTTATTTTTCCCCTTGATCCCTTTGTCAAGGCAGCTCACTGGTACACTGACTATGAATGCTAGCAAGTGAGATTGCAGCAAACATTTGCAACCTTGGAGCTAAGACTTTGAACTTATTTAGACCTAAGAAACCTCTTCCTCATCCTCACATTACTTTTTTTCTGGATAAACATGTCCAACACATTCCTATACTTTTTTTGTATGGTTCTGGATGCTTTTGTCCCTGAGGGTGCAATGAGAACAAACCACTGCACATTTCAAAAGTGAATAGTTTGTTTGCTTTTTTTTAATAGCCAAGAACTGAACAACCATTTTAATAGTACCAGAAATGCTTTCAGATGCCATACCCTTCCTCCCAGCAGCAGCTGTACTTCTGGTATAGCACTGTATCGTTTGTTTCCCTGTGTCTTTAAAAAGTCATCCGTGTTTTTAACAATTGTGGTCTGTCCTTCTCTGTCAAGTACAGCACAGCCACTCTTCCCAAAGAGAAACTCGTGTTCTAACTGCACATAGCATTTTCAACTGGCTTGTGGGCATTTAGACTCCTCTACATTTATTTTTTTCTTGTTTCACATGAATTTAAATCATTAAGATACTTAAATCATTTGGGTACTTGATAAGCCATAATTCATAAGGAAACAGACCACACAAAGGTTGGGTAAATGAAAAGAAAATTGAAAAGGCAAAAAGAAAGTGATAAAAAACTTTTTAAAAAAATTAATGCATTGATATGCTATGCATGTAGAGTGTTGTTGGCTTTGGGGGCGAGAATAGAATACTTAACAAGTATATATATTTAAATAAAGCATGTGAGACTTAAATACCATAACATGACAGTACTTTGGAAAGTATAAAATAGTATATCAAAATAAGGGACTTGTATAAGTAGCCATCACTATTTAATAAGATGTCACTAACAACTGTATTTAAGGAAAGATGTGACCAAAATTGCCAGCCAGAGTTGCACAAAGCTTTGAGTGAGTGAGGCTAGTCTTCCCTTCCAGGCCAGGCCAGTGAGAGAAAACTGGCAATAATTTCAATGTCTAAGACTTTGGCAAACAACACTTTGTCAAAGATAAGTCAAGGTTTTCCAACCTTGAAAGGGAAATGCCACCTGGTCCCTGCCTCTGGCCTAAATATAGTCAACATAGAGTTGCCTCATGGGTCCAGGGAGGAGAAGAATAATGGTAGAGATCAAAGCTGTCAGAGCTCAGGGCCAAATTATATTCACCAGCTGCATCTACACAAGGACCTCCTGGTTATGGCCAAGAATAAATCAGACCTATGACTCTGAGGCTTCCAGGACACATGGGGTAGGACTGAAGGTGGAGATGACCTCAGGATAACGGGCACATTCATCACTGCCCCTTCGGGTACTATGAGGTCTAGGATTGGCTCACCCCACTAATCTGTTCCGCCAAGCTACAGTGTGAACCCTGGCAAATACTTCCCAGAGACTCAGAGTAGATCCTCAGGGTGTTCCATGTGCCCTGCATTCTTTGATGGATGAAGAGAACACTTGCCAGGTGAAGGTACATCCAGAAAGAACATCGGCCAACCCTGGAGCATTCGGAAAGAGTCCAGGGAGAACAAGTGTCCATCTCCAAGGCCACAGAATGAAAGCCTTGTGGGAAGGCACGGTTTGCCTCCAGCCCCTCCTGGTGGGAAGAAAGCACACGTATATCATAACATAAAAACGATGTGCTTTGGAGTCAGCAAATCCATCCATCAGAACTGCTGTGGAGAAATCAGCTGTTGAGGAATTCAGTAACCTTGTTTCTCCTGGTGATTGAGAAGAGGTAGCCAGACTAGATTAGACCCTGCCATGCCTCCACTGCCTGTTCTCCCCTGCAAGGACTCTATATAACAGAGGGGCTTCTGTTGGGGAGAATCAGCAAGGACTCCATGCATCAATACTGTCTTCTTCCCTTGCTCTTTCTCAGGAGATATAACTCTCGCGCAGCACCCATCCGTCTGCCAGTATTAGTCAACTTCCAAAGCACTCTGTCCCACAGTGTATACACAGAAGTTTTCAAATGCTCTTGGGAAACATGAGAGATCACTCTGATCTTCACTAAGAAAACTATCTTCAAGTTCTTACCTCTGCTTGACCTAGGCATAGTCAAGGAACACATATAGATACAATGTCAGTATATACTATCATACTGGGAAAATCAAATTTCAGTCATGATGCAATACTTAGTAAGCAAGTAAGTCTAACTTTAATTCTCAGATGCAAATGGTAACAATTACCCTGGCTTCTTCCTCCTTAACGACAGACATAAATATAAAAGGAAGTCCTATTGCACAGGGTTTTTTGACTTGGACACACACCTAAAACAAAGTGAATATCAAAAACATTTTCATTGCTTTTTTTGTTTTGTTTTGTTTTTTGTTTTTGTTTTGTTTTGTTCAAGACAAGGTTTCTCTGTGTGTCCCTAGCTGTCCTGGAGCTCACTCTGTAGACCAGGCTGGCCTCAAACTCAGAAATCTGTCTGCCTCTGCCTCCCAAGTGCTGGGATCAAAGGCACGTGACACCACTGCCCAGTATCATTTTTTATAATACACAAAATTATACCTAAAAATGAGAGTACAATGGTTATTTTAAGTGAAATGAAATCTTCTTCCAAAACACATGCTTCTAAAGGTGAAGTTCTAAACTGAAAATGTTTCAGAACCCATGGCATTTATTGTTGGAAGGGTCCATTTGAAGCATGGTCTTTGGATTCCACTGCTTCTCTGTTTTTTGTTCAGGTAACCCCTCCATTAGAGCACTCAGGATGTTGAAAATGCCTATTATTTCCGAGTTAGAGTTAATTTGTGCCTTTAATACATTCTCTATGAAATCAGGTGCACCAGCGTCTGGTGAACACATGTTTAGAAGCAATGTCTTCCTGCTTAATTGTTCCCTTAATTAGAATGGTCTCTGTTCTTTTTATTAAGGTCTGTTTTCTCAGATACTGAATACTGATGTCTGTTCACATCCTGATTCTGGTCGCTTTGAATACTTTTCCCCCTCCTTTCACTGTTAGATGATTCCTGTCGTTGAAGGTAAGATGAGTTTCTCGTAGATAATAGGAAGGTGGATTTTGTTTCTTAATCCATTCAGCTAACCTGTGTCTTTGTATTGAAGAGATGAGCTCCTTAATATTTAAAGTTACTATTGCAAAGTATGTGTGGATTGCTTTGCTACCGTTTTTGTTCTTGTTGTGGCTGTCCACTATTGCTGAAAGAGAGATGAAAAGCTACTTAGCTGAAACTACTATTGGGAGTAGCCGTGAAAACTTACAAGTGAGACCACTTGGGTTTGAATCCTCTCTGCTTCTTACCACAGTGAGAGAATTTCTTAATTGTGTTCAAGTCTTAGCTTCTTGTCTCTAAAATGTTAATGACTGTACCTACTTCAAGAGATGATTTTAAAGATGGACCAAGATAATTTCATGCAAATTGTGAAAATGTTGTGTTTAATGTTTAATAAATGCTACCCAGTAAGGAATACTATTACTTTATGGACCCAATTATTTTATTTGGTCCAGGAAAAGAAAGTGATTTAAGCAAACAAGAATTTAAATTCTTTCTCCAAATGACCACATAGATTATTTAAAAATAATAATATTGACTAGGATTCTGGATATTTATAATATATCATAGGGACTGCTCACAATTTACCCTTAGTAGTTGATCTGCTGATAGAAAAAAAATTAACCTAAATTGCACAAGAAAAAGGAAAAGTAGCCAGATGGCAGCACCTTAATACACTAACACTACAGACTTTCCTTGCCATCAAAGGGGCTATTTTCTGATGCCAATTTTACACCAGTTTTAAGCAATATGCCAACAACTACCTTTTGTTGAACTTGATCTGTCACAGAAGTGTCTCAAGAGATTAATTACCAGTTCTCACTCAAGTCCCCACACTGTCCTGGCTAGCTCAGGGACACAGCTGAAGCAGCAAACCTACGCGCTCCATAGAGAGCACTGCTTTCCTCTCCTGGCACCACCAAGCTCATTCTCTTCAGGCTGGTCTTCTACTCTGCCTTATGACAGATGTGACACAACTTAGAGATTCTTCTTGCTTATGAAGTAAGCAAAGGGAAAGATCTTTCCTTTTGTGGGTCCAGAGCTTAGCCAGAAAGCTGAATGAGCACCTGATCTTTGCAGTCAACCTTCTCTTCTCCATTTCCCAAAAGTGCATTCTCTGCCAGCCTTCTTTCATATCTTGAGGTCTTAAGGCATCAGTTTACTGAGGAGTCAATGGTTCGAATTCAGTGCTGGTTAAGGTCTGTACTCTATTTCTATTAGCTTGTTTGCCTGTGGCTTGCGCTTTGGTACAGTGACTAAAGAAAGACACACTCACGTTCAAGCCAACACGTCCCCTCCCCGTGATAATCTTTCCATCTCCTGAGTCACAACACTTGCTATCTAAACAATGTGTTTGCAAAGTTACTATTTTCCAATGCATTCATTCTCTTGCTCTCTCAGCCTGTCACTTGCTGTCTTGTTAGCTGTCTGTGCTTATCTCACTCCATGAAGTACACATGTTGAAAATTCCTTGAAAGCAAATTATGTGATCTTGTTCTTTGTATTTAAAGGCCTTGGTAGGGTTTCTTTATCAGTCATTAATCTAAAATATTACACAAAATATATACACATACACCATAGCAAATATCAAAACAAAAAGCAAACCAATATAAAATACCCATAGTCTTTATCTCTATTATGTTCCCTATAGGACAGAAGAGATAGGAAAGGAAGAAGACTGCAATAAATTTAGAGGCCAAACTTACTCCATCATGGGTCCAGCCTCCATCTTAAAAGAAAAAGAAGAAAGAAAAAAAAGTCCTGAGAACTTGGCCTGCAGCTGAACCCAACCTGCATTCACATACCAGGAAGGACCCTATAGCTTGTCCTTGGCCAGAGTTACTCCCTAGCTACTTCCTAGCAACAGTTAATCAAAAATTAGTCTGATTGTTTCAGACGTACTTTCAGACCATTTGTGATTGAATGACGGTCTCGCTTCAGAACACCCACCTATTGCCTTATAATAGTTATTCAATTAGATTTTGCCAGAATGAACACCCCCTCACTTGCTTCCATTTTCCACAAAACCTCGTCCTGACAAGGGTTTGGAGCTGCTTCACCAAACTGTCCTGTGGGCCAACAGTGAGTAAGCTCAAACTCTAGTCTATAATAAAGAGACCCTAATGTGATTGCATCGGAGTATGCTCATGGCTGACCTTTTGGGCTCCTGAACAAGGTACAACAGAATCATAGAGAAGTTCCTGTCACCAGGACCAACATTCAGTATCTATACCACTGAAGGGTGACAAGGAGGAATAATCTCAATAAACCTGGAAAGTTATGCTTATTACTTAATCATGTCACAGGCAGAGATAACAATGGTCAAATCTGGCAAGAAAGATTTATAAGGCTAGTGTACTGAGGTGATTTAATCATTCAGCCTTGGACTGCTTTTTTTCTGGTAGAATTAGTTAAATTCTTTTTTTTTTTTCATTATGAGACCTCAACTACAGAGGGAAATTGTGATACACCAGAAATATGTAGAAACTCAGTCCCAATGGACTGAGTTATTATTCCAAATGGAATCAGTCTTAAACTTATCTTTTCTCCTGCATCTTCTAATTTCAGCCCTTTGCATCATCAAGACAACCTTTATAACAAGGAGGAAAGAGAGAATTGCTGTGTTTTTATTGCCTAAGAATTGATTTTATCCTGAGTTCTACAGAATCCAAAAATGTTTATAGTAGTCCTTAGACGGACACCTTAGCAACCAACCTGCTTTGAAGGACAAGGGTTGCCTAAAGTTTATCCTATGGGCAAACTCACAGAAACACCTAAGGAAATAGAGATACAGAAAATGAAAAAGTTGCTATATAAAAGGGAGAAAAGATTACCAACTATATATGATGTCTCACTGACAATGACAACATCAGATCCTTCTCTAAGAACTCTGCTTGGAATGAAAAGCTTCAAATACTTAATATTGGACCTGGGGTGACTGAGGCTGTTGATGCACTTCAGCGTCTCTCTCAGATCCTTGGGTAGTTGCTACCTAGAGAGTTGTGTTGGAGTCTCATAAAACAGTCACATTCAATGAGATAAGGCTGTGATAGATTATCGAGGCTGGCTATTGACAAAGAAAAGAAAGGTCAACTTGGCAACCCTAAAGATAGAGATTCTCAAGCATGTGGTGTAGAAAAATGCCAGAAGTATATGCGTAGAAGTATATAACCTAGGGCAGAGAACAAAAGCTCAGTGTGTGATCAAAGAAGCACTCTGGAGAACAATATGGAATATCAATAAGTAGAAGCATTGGATGAGAGAAATTAGAAGCTTTGTTATCTCTAAGAAACAGCACATGAGGGTTGGGAAGCTGCCCAAGCATAAGCATCTGAGGTCGGATGAAAAGCTGAGTGTAGTGCCATGTACCTGCAACCCAGAGCTCAGAAGACAGAAACGACAGATTTAGTGAGTGTACTGGCTGGTTTTGTGTGTCTACTTGACACAGGCTGGAGTTATCACAGAGAAGTGAGCTTCAGTTGGG
>JADRCD010170650.1:15163-25277 GCA_019843815.1 Montemys delectorum | reverse complement strand
AAAAATTTTTTGCTGTTTTGGTTTTTTGTTTTCGTTTTTTTTTTTTTAATTTTTTTTTAAATTTTTTTTTCAAGACAGGGTTTCTCTGTGTTGTCCTGGAACTCACTCTGTATTGGCCTCAAACTCAGAAATCCACCTGCCTTTGCCTCCTAAGTGCTGGGGTTAAAGGCGTGTGCTACCACTGCCTGGCAAAAATTCTTAAAGAATTACAGGAAAACACAATCAAAAAGAAAAGGAAATGAACAAAATCATCCAAGACCTAAAAATGGAAATAGAAACAATAAAGAAATCACAAAGGGGAATAATCACAACCCTGGAGATACAAAACCTAGGAAAGAAATCAGGAATCATAGATGCAAGCATCACCAACAAAATACAAGAGATAGAAGAGAGAATCTCAGGGGCAGAAGATACCATAGAAAACATTGACACAACAGTCAAAGAAAATGAAAAATGCAAAAATCTCCTAACCCAAAACATCCAGGAAATCCAGAACACAATGAGAAGACAAAAGCTAAGAATAATAGGTATAGAAAGAGCAAAGATTCCCAACTTAAAGGGCAAGTACATATCTCCAACAAAATTATAGAAGAAAACTTCCCTAACCTAAAGAAAGAGATACCCTATACCCACAAGATGCTCCATCATGTAATAAGGACACATGCTCCACCATGTTCATAGCAGCCTTATTTATAATAGCCAGAAACTGGAAACAACCCAGATGTCCCTCAACAGAGGAATGGATACAGAAACTGTGGTACATCTACACAATGGAGTACTACTCAGCTATAAAAAACAATGAATTTATGAAATTCTTAGGGAAATGGATGGATCTGGAGAGTATCATCCTGAGTGAGGTAACCCAATCACAAAAGATCACACATGGTATGCATTCTCTGATAAGTGGTTATTAGCCTAGAAGTTTGGAATATAGGAAGAACGACCCACAAACCACAAGAAACTTAAGAAGAAGGAAGACCAAAAGGTGGACATTTCATTCCTTCTTAAAAAGGGGAACCAAACACACACAGATGGAGTGGCAGAGATTAACTATGGAGCAGAGACTGAAGGAAGGACAAGCATATAGCTATCTCCTGAGAGGCTCTGACAATACCTGACTAATACAGATGTAGAGGCTCACAACCATTCATTGAACTGAGTTCACTGTCCCCAATGAAGGAGTTAGAGAAAGGTTCTATGGAGCTGAAGGTTTTGCAGCCCCTTAGGACGAACAACAATTACTAACTAGTACCCTCAGAGCTCCCAGGGACCCAACCACCAATCAAGGACTATACAGGGTGGGACTGAATGTTCTGGCAGCATGTGTATAGTAGAGGACTGCAAATTTGATCATCAATAGGAGGAAAGGACCTCGGCCTTGTGAAGGTTCTGTGCCCCAGTGTAGGGGAATGCCAGGGCCAATAAGTGGGAGAGGGTGGGGTGGCAGGCATGGGGAGGGGGAAGGCAAAAGAAGTTTGTTCTTGTTGTTTTTGTTTGTTTGTTTATTTGTTTTTTGGAGGGGAACCTGGGAAAGGGAAAATTTACATGTAAATAAAGAAAATATCTAAAAAAAAAAAAAAGACTACAGATGATAAAAATTAAAAAAAAAAAAAAGAAAGAAAGAGATGCCCATAGAACTCCAAAAAGACTGGACCAGAAAAGAAATTCTTCCTGTCACATAATAATCAAAACACCAAATGCACTAAATAAAGAATATTAAAAGCAGTAAGGGAAAAGGTCAAGTAATACATAAAGGCAGACCTATCAGAATTACACCAGACTTCTTACCAGAGACTATGAAAACTAGAAGATCCTTGCCAGATGTCATACAGACCCTACAAGAACAAAACTGCCAGTTCAGAATACTATACACAGCAAAGCTCATAGATGGAGAAAACAAGATATTCCATGACAAAACCAAATTTACACAGTATCTCTCCACAAATCCAGCCCTACAAAGGATAATAGATGGAAAACACCAACACAAGGTGGGAAACTATAAAAAGCAAGAAAATAATCTTTCAACAAACCCAAAAGAAAATAGGCATACAAACATAATTCCATCGCTAACAACAAAAATAACAATGAGAAATAATCACTTTTCCTTAATATCTCTTAGCATCAATGGACTCAATTCCCCAATAAAAAGACATAGACTAACAGAATGGATATGTAAATAGGACCCTGCATTTTGTTGTGTACAGGAAATGTACCTCAATGACAAAGACAGATACTACCTCAGAATAAAAGGTTGGAATACAATTTTCCAAGCAAATGGTCCCAAGAAAAAAGCTGGAGTAGCCATTCTAATATTGAATAAAACTGATTTTCAACCAAAAGTTATCAAAAAACATAAGAAAGGACACTTCATACTAGTCCAAGGAAAATTCTATCAAGATGAATTCTCAATTCTGAACATCTATGCTCCAAATGTAGGGGCACCCACATTCATAAAAGAAACTTTGCTAAAGCTCAAAGCACACACTGTGTCCCACACAATAATAGTGGGAGACTTTAGCACCCCATTCTCAGCAATGGACAGATCATGGAAACAGAAAGTAAACAGAGACACAGTGAAACTAACCGAAGTTATGAATCAAATGGATATAACAGATATCTACAGAACATTTCATCTTAAAACAAAAGAATATACCTTTTTCTCAGCACCTCATGGTATCTTCTCCAAAACTGACCATATAATTAATTGGCCACAAAACAAGCCTCAACAGATAGAAGAAGATTGACATAATCCCATTCACCCTATTAGATTACCACGGATTAAGGCTGGTATTTAATAGCAACCAAAACAACAGAAAGCTCACATACACATGGAAGCTGAACAATGCTCTACTCAGTGATAACTTGGTCAAGGAAGAAATAAAGAAATTAAAGACTTTTTAGCACTTAATGAAAATAAAGGTACAACATACCCAAACTTATGGGAAACAATGAAAACAGTGCTAAGAGGAAAACTCATAGCTCTGAGTGCCTCCAAAAAGAAACTGAAGAGAGCATACACTACCAGCTTAACAGCACACCTGAAAGCTCTAGAACAAAAAGAATCAAATACACACAAGAGGAGTAGATGGCAGGAAATAATCACACTCAGGGCTGAAATCAGCCAAGTAAAAACAAAGAACTATACAAAGAATCAACCAAACCAGGAGCTGGTTCTTTGAGAAAATCAACAAGATAGATAAGCCCTTAGCCAGACCAGAGGGCACAGAGATAGTAACGGAAACTACGGTAGTTAAAAAAAAAATCACTACATCCTATTATAAAAGTTTATACTCAACTAAATTGGAAAATCTGGATGAAATGGACAATTTTCTAGACACATACAAGGTGCCAAAGTTAAAATAGGATTAGATAAAACATCTAAACAGTCCCATAACCCCTAAAGAAATAGAAGCATTCATTAATAGTCTCCCAACCAAAAAAAGCCCAGGACTAGATGGGTTTAGAACAGAGTCAATTGTACTGGCTGGTTTTGTGTGCCAACTTGACACAGGCTGGAATTATCACAGAGAAGGGAGCTTTAGACCTTTAAAGAAGACCTAATACCAATATTCTTCAAACTATTCTACAAAGTAGAAACAAAAAGTACACTACCCAATACATTCTGTGAAGCCACAATTATGCTTAAAACTAAACTACACAAAGACTAAACAAAGAAAGAGAACTTCAGACAAATCTCACTTATGAATATTGATGCAAAAATACTGAATAAAATTCTTGCCACTCCAATCCAAGAACATATCAAAATGATCATTCACCACAATCAAGTAGGCTTCGTCCAAGGGATGCAGGGATGGTTCAAAATACAGAAATCCATCAATATAATCCACTACATAAAAAACTCAAAGACAAAAACCACATGATCATTTCTCTAGATGCTGGAAAAGCATTTGACAAAATTCAGCATCCCTTCATGTTAAAAGTCTTGGAAAGATCAGGAATTCAAGGTCCATACCTAAACATAGTAAAAGTAATATATAGCAAATCAGTAGCCAACATCAAACTGAATGGAGAGAAACTTGAAGCAGTCCCACTAAAATTAGGGACTAGGCAAGTTGTCCACTCTCTCCCTGTCTATTGAATATAGTACTCGAAGTTCTAGCTAGGGTAACTAGACAATAAAAGGAGGTCAAAGGGATACAAATTGGGAAAGAAAGAAGTCAAAATATCACTATTTGTTGATGATACGATAGTATACTTAAGTGACCCCCAAAATTCCACTAGAGAACTCCTAAAGCTGATAAACAACTTTAGCAAAGTGGCTGGATATAAAATTAACTCAAACAAATCAGTAACCTTCCTCTACTTAAAGGATAAACAGGCTGAGAAATAAATTAGGGAAATGACACCCTTCACTATAGTCACTATATATAAAGTTTCTTAGTGTGACTCTAACCAAACAAGTGAAAGATCTATATGACAAGAACTTCAAGTCTCTGAAGAATGAAATCAAAGAAGCCCTCAGAAGATAGAAAGATCTCTCATGCTTGTGGATTGGCAGGATTAATATAGTAAAAATGGCCATCTTGCTGAAATCAATCTACAGATTCAATGTAATCCCCATCAAAACTCCAACTCAATTCTTCATCGAGTTAAAAAGAGCAATTCTTAAATTCATTTGTAATAACAAAAAACCCAGGCTATCAAAAACTATTCTCAATAATTAAAGCACTTCTGGGGGAAGTCCCCATCCCTGACCTCAAGCTGTACTACAGAGCAATTGTGATAAAAACTGCATAGTATTGGTACAGTGACAGGCAGGTAGATCAATGGAATAGAATTGAAGACCCAGAAATGAACCCACATACCTATGGTCACTTGATCTTTGACAAAGGAGCTAAAACCATCCAGTGGAAAAAAGACAGCATTTTCAACAAATGGTGCTGGTTCAACTGGCGGTTAGTATGTAGACGCATGAAAATTGATCCATTCTTATCTCCCTGTATAAAGCTCAAGTCCAAGTGGATCAAGGAAGGACCTCCACATAAAACCAGATACTGAAACTAATAGGAAAGAAAGTAGGGAAAAGTCTGGAACACATGGGCACCTGGGAAAAGTTCCTGAACAGAACACCAATGGTTTATGCTCTAAGAAGAAGGATCAACAAATGGGACCTCATAAAATTACAAAGCTTCTGTAAGGCAAAGGACACTGTCAATAGGACAAAACTGCCACCAACAGATTGAGAAAAGATCTTTACCAATCCTACATCCAATAGAGGGCTAATACCCAATATATACAAAGAACTCAAGAAGTTAGATTCCAGAGAACCTAATAATCCTATTCAAAAATGGGGTAACAGAGCTAAACAGAGAATTCTCAACTGAGGAAACTCGAAGGGCTGAGAAACACCTAAAGAAATGTTCAACATCCTTAGTCATCAGAGAATTGCAAATCAAAACAACCCTGAGATTCCATCTTAAGCCAGTCAGAATGGCTAAGATCAAAAACTCAGGTGACAGCAGATGCTAGTGAGAATGTGGAGAAAGAGGAACACTTCTCCATTGCTGGTAGGATTGCAAGCTGGCACAACCACTCTGGAAATCAGACTGGTAGTTCCTCAGAAAATTGGACATAGTACTACCTGAGGACCCAGCAATACCACTTCTGGCTAGGATCTTCTAGCTTTCATAGCCTCTGGTGAGAAGTCTGGTGTAATTCTGATAGGCCTGCCTTTGTATGTTACTTGACCTTTTCCCCTTACTGCTTTCAATATTCTTTGTTTTGTACATTTGGTGTTTTGATTATTATGTGACAGGAGGAATTTCTTTTCTGGTCCAGTCTATTTGAAGTTCTGTAGGCTCTTGTATGTTCATGGGCATCTCTTTCTTTAGGTTAGGGAAATTTTCTACTATGATTTTTGTTGAAGATATTTTCTGGGCCTTTGAGTTGTTCATGCTCTCCTTCATCTATTTGTATTATTCTTTGGTTTGGTTGTTTCATATTGTTCTAAATTTCCTAGATGTTCTGTGTCATGAACTTTTTTAGATTTTGTACTTTCTTTGACTCATATATTGATTTTCTATAGTATCTTCTATGCCTGAGATTGTCTCTTTCATCTCTTGCCTTGTTGGTGATTTTTATGTCTTAATTCCTGTTCTTTTTCCTAGGTTTTCCATCTCCAGGATTCCCTCGGTTTGTGTTTTCTTTATTACTTCTATTTGTTTATTCTATTTATTACTTCTATCAGGTCTTAGATAGTTTTATTCATATCCTTTATCTATTTGATTGTATTTTCATGTATGTCTTTCTATATTTGCTTCCTCTTTTAGTTCCTCTACCTGTCTGAATGTATTTTCTTGTATTTCTTTAAGGAATTTATTCACGTCCTCTTCAAAGGCCTCTTTCTCATCTTTTTAAGGTTGGACTTAAGATTCTCGTCTTGTGCTTCAGTTTCCATAGACTATCCAGGGGTTGCTGTGGCAGGCTAGCGGGGCTCTGGTGGTGCTACATCACCCTGGCTCTTGGTTTGCTCCTATGCTGACCTTTGGCTGGATGATCTTGATGATGCAGGAATTCTCGGGAGGGTAGGGAGAGTCATGGGCCAGATGGTGAAATCAGGGAACCCGACTCTGCGGACTGTGCCACAGGCGGACCTCACTGGCAAGGGTTTGGTAAGGGAAGTTCCAAACTGATAGCTCTTGGGGCTGCCACAGGCCTCTTGGCTGGCTATGCTCCAGGTGGACTAGATTAGGAGGGGATTGGTGGATGGGCTTCCAAGCAGGTTAATCTTGGGATTCCCCGAAGACCTTCACAGGGAAGCAGTATGCTCCTTAGGACTGAAGGGTAAGTCCACTGCCAAATGTGGAGGTCAGGAGACTGTGTGCAACTCATGTACGCTGGCTGTGTTCCAGAGAACCAGACTGGGAGACGATCTGTGCAGTGGATTTCCACGCGGGTTATTCTTGAGGCCTCTGCAGACCTCCAGGGGGATGCAGTATGCTATTGGGGGTCCTGTAGGCCTTCTCAAGACCAAAGAGTGGGCTGGTCCCAACTAATGGAGGTCAGGAATTTGCACAATTCACCTCTCCCCACTCTTGATTTTTTTTTTTAAAAAAGATTTATTTATTACTATATCTAAGTACACTGTAGCTGTCTTCACACACACCAGAAGAGGGCGTCAGATCTCTTGACGGGTGGTTGTAAGCCACCATGTGGTTGCTGGGATTTGAACTCAGGACTTCTGGAAGAGCAGTCAGTGCTCTTAACCACTGAGCCATCTTTCCAACCCCCACTCTTGATTTTGAGGTGATGTGGGAATACAACTTTTTCAAGAGGGGCCAGTGTGGCCAGATGATGTTTAGATAGACAACTCAGGGCTTAAAAGGATTCCTCATCTATCAAGCTGCCTTCATAGGGACCACAAAGGCTTAGACAGGCAGAACGACCTAGCCCAGATGATCTCCATCTTGAGGAGACCGAAGAAGTGATAGGGTATCAGTTTGAGAATGTAAAGGAGCAGAGAGCTGGAGAGAGAAGGTATTTGGACTCTGAGATGAGAAAGTCTTGCTCTTTCTAAGGTGTTTATGTTTCTGCACATATGTGTGTGCTGGACTTTAGACTTCAGGAGATCACATGAGAGAGATGAATAGTTGAGGGAGAGTACAGCCTTGCCAGGGTGAGGGTTGATTGATATGAAATAAGTCAGGATCATGCAGGTGCTATGGCTCTGTGTTGGTGGCATATTTACATATATATAATCACATCTACTGACCATCCTGGAAGTCCACCTCCATTTGTCTGTCTGTCTGTCTGTCCATCCATCCATCCATTCATCCATCTCTATGGGCATAGCTCCCAGCCCCTTACACACATATAGGAGGTATATACATCTTCAATTAAATGCATTGCTCATTCTTTTCAGTATTTTTGAGTTGATTTTCTTTTGGCTGATTCTATTGGAAAGAGCTTCTTTGGCTGAAGGCAAACTTCTGTTATTATTTTATTGTCTGAGCACCACAAAGTGGTAAAACTTGAAATTAGCTATTAAACATGGCAGCTTCTGTTCCTACGGCTTCAGTAGAAGAGGAAGTTTAACAGTGACTGCTGACCCTGTGTACTTGTGTGACTAGACACACAGCTGCTTGGGGACCGAGTGAGGGACCTTCCGGAGTTTCCGTGTGGCGTTCTTAGGTCATACGCTGCTTTCTTTTGCTTTTTTGGAAAGGAATGTGAACCATATTTACACTGAATAGATTAAGCAGTGAGTAAACTTGTCTGCTTTAAATTGGCTGATACTGAGGGCAAAGAGAGTGCTTTGTTAAAAGTTACCAGCACAAACTGAGAGAGCAGAAGATCCCTGGTGGACAGAGGGTAAATCTCAAAGACTCTATGCAGTGAGTCACATTGAATTAGATTCTTCCTCACATTTTTTTTTTTTTTTTTGACTAAAGCTCACCTCCCCTTCTCTCGAAGCCTTCCTTGAAAGGGAAAACTATTTTGTTCTCACAATCAAATTAGCATTAGAATGAATACTACTACTCAGGAATATGTACTTTCCAAGGATCTCCTCACGTGTAGTGACTAAGTCCCAGCTTAGTGAGTGGCTGCAGACACTTCCATGTACAGGCCTCAGCTTGATAGTTATACTGGAGGAAAAGCCACCTTACTCTAGGCAGTGGCAGTAGCAGTGGGGAGAACTCATTCAATTCTGTGTCCTGGGCTGTGGGTGTGTAGCTCTGTAAGGCCTCCATGGAGCAGGGCACCTTTTCCCTGTGACTGACTGCAAAAGGGAAGGAGAAAGAATTTCTTCGTGTTAAGGGATATTTGCTGGGAAGGTTTTTGTCCTCGGAGGAGACTACAAACCCTAGGGCATGCTAAAGAGGGAGAACAGCGTGGATCCTAAAGGAAATGGTCTTTTCAGTAGTTCCAGTTTTCAAATATGAGACCTTGAATTTCAAAGGGCATGTGCCAAAGAAAGGAAGGGTTGAAATGAAAGGCTTGCTACCAGGGTTGCCTGGGTCACTGAGGTGAGTTGGGTTCCATTGCTCTGAAGAGCTGAGGATTCACACCTGCTGAAAGGGATGCTGAAAGAGGGCGCTGCATGTCACTTCCACATGCAGGGTTACAGTTGCTTCTAGGAGTTCAACTTGGAAAATGTTCCTGTTAGTTACTTGAGTGAAAAGTTGTGCTTGGAGAATCACAGGGGACTTCACAGTCCCTCGAGGAGAAAGGGACTAACTGGCTAAGACAGGACTGTGGAGGACCTGCATGCCTCCACTTCAGAGTTCCCAATATCCTGCAGAACAGCTCTGGTCTGCTCTCTTGCTAGCCAGACACACTCTGGTAGTGGGGTACATGTGAAAAGAGCAGGCCCCGGGGTTACAGAGCCAGCCTTTGGCTTTCTAGTCATGGTTAGTTCCCCTGGGTCAGCTGCATTTCTTCATGATGAGAAGAAGAGAGAGAAACTTGCCAGGAATTGGAGAGTTAGGATCTCAGCAAGGAGCAGTGCTGCTTCACTGACAACCAGTTATGTCTCGGCCACAAGTCAGAGCTGTCTTTGGGTCTATCTCTAGTTTTATCTTGGTCAAAGAAATATATTTTTAGTATTTTTAGTATTTACAGGCATTTTGTTGTTGTTGTTGTTGTTGTTGTTGTTGTTGTTGCTGTTTTGTTTTTGTTTTTACTCTTCCTCCAACACTCACATAGTAACTTATGAGCACAGCTGCCTAGAAGCAGTGCCTGACTAGATGCTTGTTGGTCTTAAAACCACCAACCAAAGAGTCCACATGGTGGGACTCATGGCTCCAGCTGCATATGTAGCAGAGGATGGCCTAGTTGGTCATCAATGGGAGGAGAGGCCCTTGGTCCTGTGATGGTTCTATGCCCCAGTGTAGGGGAATGCCAGGGCCAGGAAGCAGGAGAGGGTGGGGTGGTGAGCAGGGGGAGGGGGAAGGGAAGAGGAGGATTTTTGGAGGGGAAACCAGGAAAAGGGAGAACATTTGAAATGTAAATAAAGAAAATAACCTAATAAAAATTTAAAAGAAACAATAAAAATAATGTCTAATGCAGTACCTAGTGAAGTGATAGGGATGTCGATATCAGTGTGCTATTTATTTTTGCCAAAAATAGTCACCTAATGACAAAAGAATAAAAT
>JADRCD010170650.1:0-13146 GCA_019843815.1 Montemys delectorum | reverse complement strand
TTGTGTGTGTATATGTGTGTGTATGTGTGTGTAAGTATGTGTGTGCATTTGTGTGTGTGTGCTTGTGTGTGTATAGGTGTGTTTGTATGTGTGTGTCTGTTTGTATGTATGTGTGTGTCTGTGATCTAAGTTAGCCATGTTACTTTACATGTCATTATTTATATTTTATTTCTGCTATAGTTATCATTCATTTCTCATCCTAGGCTGCTGCCACAAAATACTGCACACTGTGTAGTTTATATGATATAAGCTAATTTTCTCAGAGTTCTGGGGCTGAAACTCAAGATTAGGGTGGCGTAGCATGATCAGGTAGTTAGTTTTCTTCCCACATAGCCTATGGGCAAGGGCCAGAATGAGTAGTCTTTCTGGAACCTCTTCCCGTAGGATCACCAGTCCTATCAAATGGGGCCTACTCTTATGTTTAACCTTAATTATTATTTTTTAATTCTTTAATCCTTTTTTTACAGTCCAGTCTTTATCCTCCTCCCGGTCTGCCCCTTGACTGCTCCCTATCCCGTACCTCCTCCCCCATTCACTCCCCCCCCTTCAAGAGGATGTCCCCACTTCCACCCCACCAGACCTCTTCACTCCCTGGGGCCTCAAGTCTCTCCAGGGCTAGGTGCATCTTCTCTCATTGAGGCCAGACCAGGCAGTCCTCTGTTGTATATGTGTTGGGGGCCTCATACCAGCTGGTGTATGCTGCCTGGTTAGTGGCTCAATGTCAGAGATCTTGGGGGTTGTACTGGATAGTTTTGTGTGCCAACTTGACACAGGCTGGAGTTATGACAGAGAAGGGAGCTTCAGTTGGGGAAGTGCCTCCATGAGATCCAGCTGTGGGGCATTTTCTCAATTAGTGATCAAGGGGGTAGGGCCCCTTGTGGGTGGTGCCATCCCTGGACTGGAAGTCTTGGGTTCTATAAGAGAGTAGGCTGAGCAAGCCAGGAGAAGCAAGCCAGCAAGAAACATCTCTCCATGGCCTCTGCATCAGCTCCTGCTTCCTGACTTGCTTGAGTTCCAGTCCTGACTTCCTCTGGTGATCAACAACTATGTGGAAGTAAGCTGAATAAACCCTTTCCTCCCCAACTTGCTTCATGGTCATGATGTTTGTGCAGGAATAGAAACCCTGACTAAGACAGGGGTCCAGTTCAGTTGAGACTGCTGGTCTTCCCATGGGGTCCCCCTCCTCCTCAGTTTCCTCCAGCTTTTCCTCAATTTAACCCCAGAAGTCCCAGGCTTCTGTGCATTGACTGGGTGCCAGTGTCTACATCTGACTCTTTTAGCTGCTTGATGGCCCTCTCAGAGGGCAGCCATGCTAGGCTCCTGTCTGCAAGCACACTACAGCATCAGCAACAGTGTTAGGCTCTGGGGCCACCCCTTGAGATGAATCCCAATTTGGGCATGTCACTGGATCTCCTTTTTCTCAGGCTCTTCTCCATTTTTGTCTCTGCAGTTCCTTCAGACAGGGACAGTTCTGGGTCAGAGCTTTGACTATGAGAGGGCAACCCTATCCCTTCACTTGTATTCTTTAAAGAACCTATCTTCAAATGTGGCCATGCTGAGAATAGGGGCTTAATATAGAAATAAAGGGTTATTCAAACATAGCTCATATAATTTCTCTTTCTTTTCTTACAATTTACAAGCTTATGTTCATAAACTAAATTTTAATTTTTTTTGTCAGACATGCACATAAAGCTAAATATTTCCATTATGTTGCCATAAGAGCCTTTCCTCATTGTTTTTCCAAATAGGCAGTTTAGTATTTAGTTTCTTGATAGTAGATACGTCATATACATAGTTTCTGCAACTTAAAAATAGGAAAAATAAAGTTGTTAGTTTTGTGTGTGTATAAGCACATACATAGTATATGAATGTATATGTGTATATGCAGGTACCCATGTTGCAATTTCTATTTGTGATGGCTATTCTTGGTGGTCAACTTAGTTGACTATATCTGGAATAAACTAAAATGCAAAAATGGTGGACACACAGTCAATTTAGTTGACTATATCTGGAATAAACTAAAATGCAAAAATGGTGGACACACCTGTGAAGAATTTTCTGCTTAATTTGAATAGATCCCCTTCTAATTAGATTTTGGGGAGGGAAGACACACCTTCTGCTGGAAGCCTATGAAAGGACATGGAAGAAGGAAGCGTTTGTCCTTGGCTTGCCTACTCTTGCCTTGCTAACAGTTTCATTCCTTCACTGGCATTAGAGTCTACTTTGAGATTACAGTGTATACTGAAGGCCAGCTAAGACATCCAGCTCTGCTGGACTCGACATGAGCATGAGCAATCTGGATTCTTGGATGTTCCATTCATAGCAATCCATTGTTGGACTAGCTGGCCTGCAGAATGTAAGTCATTCTAATAACTCCCCTTTCTAAATATATAGAGATTCACTCTATAAATTCTGTAACTCTAGAGGACCCTGACTAATAGGCCATCTTTTCTGGCCTTTGAATACTCCATTCTGAATACTCTCATTTTTGATGGTTAAGTTTATGTGGGTCTCAGTGGTGTGGTTTTCAAGGACATTTCTGTCCTTGGGGATCCTGTTCTGCAGATACAGCTAACAGAGTCCCTGTCTCTCTTGTACTAAGAGCTCTGTGCCTACCAAATCCTGAATGGCGCCAAACATCTTTGCCTTGCCCAACCATAGAACAGTCTTCATGATACTGCATTTTATCTGCAAGGCTCAACATTTGTCTGCTATAAGAAGAGGTCATGCATTAAGACTTTTGCATGGGCAGAGGACCCTAGCCCAAAGGACTGGGATCACCAGAATGTCTGCTGCCATTCTTAACTTTTGGGCTTCTATTTTTACTCTTGACCTCTGGAATTAAGCTCAGCTATATATTTTGAACAGATTAGATTTTAAATGAGGATTTTCTATGTGATAATTGGAAAGGCAAGATTATATCAGTTTATTCCTGGAATTAGACTTCAATCTGCAAACTCACAAGGGCATATGTTCAAGTGAAATTTTTGTTTTATTAGGTAAATGATGCCTTTAGCTGGCCTGAAGTCTGGACCTTTAAAAAATCAATACATGCAATCCATTCAATTATATAATTCATCTCAATTCAAACAATCTATTCAATGCCTTTCCCAAGGAAATGCCGAACCAAAGAAGAGTAGGCATGAGTGTAAAAGTGTAACTGTGCAGTGACAAGCCACTATATATACAGTGGTGGGCCTCTCAGAGTGGTCCTGAGAAGCATGCTGCAAAGTCCTAGTCCCATCATGGCTTTGTTCACTATTGGTGTATGTAATTTGTCTAACAGTTTGATATTCCCTATCTTCATTTCTAAGGACTACTTTAAGGCTGTGACTCTTTCCTGAAGTCCTTCTGCTTACCTTAATAAGTTGAAAAAAACTGAAACCCACCAAGATTGGCAATTTTCAGTTAGCATATCTTGAAGGAGGCTTGGGAACTCTTTGGGAAGAGGAAAAAGCAGATAACTGCGTGAAGTGCACCTCTGAGTACTCAGGGCAATCTCAAGAAGTGCACTCTTAGAGACCTACAATTATTTGAATTTTCTTTTTGTTTTGTTGAATTTCATTAAAGTTTAAATTATAAAAAGAAGCATCTCTTTTGCACTTTGGCTGACTGCCTAGATCTGTGTTAAATTGGGTCTTATAAATATTCCATAAAGTTCTATGTAATGGACTTGCTTTTTCCTGGCAGCAAGCCTCTGTAGATGGCATTTTAAATATTTATGCTGTTTTTTGAAAAACTTGATGAAAACATTTCAGGCATTAATAGTTTTGTTAATAAATTACTCAGCACCAAAACAATACATTAGTTAAGAAAAGTCCTGAAACCAATCAGTCTTCTGTCTTGCTTTTGACACTTGGCAGAAGTATTGCATGCTGATAGACCAGCAGTACTCATGACCTCTTGGGAGGCTGCATATCAGATATTTACATTACAACTTATAACTAGCAAAATTATAGTTATGAAGTAGCAATCAAGTAATTTTCTGGTTGAGGTCACCACAGCATGAGGAGCTGTACTAAGGGGCTGCAGCAGTAGAACGGCTGAGAACCACGGCTGTAGAATATCAGTTTAGCACAGCACCCACAACTGGAGGACTTGGAAATGCTCAGAGTAAAAGTATTTGTATTTGTCCCCAGGAAAGACAGCCACAAAATAACGTCATTGGCTTCACTTGAAGAATTAAGTTCACTTAGTTCTATTGGGCACCAATCTAAGTATTATCTAATTTAAATGTAATATGAGGTACAATCACTTTTGGTAATTCTTTATATCTCCAGTTAGGACCTTCCACTGAATTCAGAGTATGTGCATGACTAGTGATAAAAGCATTGCTCAACTTGCACAACAGTATATCATAGCACCAAAACATGAAGCCATTCATTTGTACTTCCAGAATATTTTTTTGGGGGGGGATATTTTAGCATCAAGATGATTCCACCATGGGGAGTGGGTACATATTTAATTTCTTATAATTCTATAACCTTATAATTTTGTTAGGGTTTTCTAGAGTAACAAAACTTATAGACTGAATCTCCCTCTCTCTCTATGTATAAAGGAATTTATTAGAATGGCTTACAGTCTGCAACCTATTGATAAGACAATGGATAACTGTGAACAAACAACTTAAGAACTTAATAGTTGCTTAGCTCGTTTTCAGTATGCACTGGAATCCTGAAGAACGAGACTCTAATGGCAGTGAAGGTATGGACTTGCCAGCAAGGTGAGAGCAAGAAGGTAAAAAATAAAGCTTTATTCTTCCATGTCCATATATAGGCTGCCAGCAGAAGTGTGCCCCAAATTAGAGGTGGAAGTTCTCTGCTCAGAATATCTGGATTAGAGGTGTGTCATCCTGCCTCATAGAGTTGGATTAGAACTACATCTTCCTGCTTTAAGCAAAAATCCTTCACAGGTGTAATCTTCATTTTTGAATTTTAGTTAATTCCAGATGTAGTCAGGTTGACAAGAATATGCACCACAATAACTAATTCTAAAATTTTAGATGTATTATAATGTTTTGGAACTAGTCTGTGATTCCTACTCACATCAAATCCTGTGAAACATCATGTTTACCTATATACATGCGTATAGAATTGTGTACAGTTATCCCGTTAGCTGCCCTGTCAAAGGCAAGGCAGCTTTGGGAGAGTAGTCTCAGTGTGGATTCAGTGATAGCTCCTCAAATTACTCCAGTAACTACAGACAAATCCACAACTTCTTATCATGTCCTTGCATATTTTAGGCACGACTCTGGTACTTAGCACTCTCTCTTAGCACTGTTTTCATTGTATCCTATAAGATTGGGTATGTTGTACCTTCATTTTCATTAAATTTTAAAACCTTAATTCCTTTCTTTATTTCTTCCTTGACTAAGCTATCATTGAGTAGAGTGTTGTTCAGCTTCCATGTGTATGTGGGCTTTCTATTGTTTTTGTTATTATTGAAGACCAGCCTTAGTCTGTGGTGATCTGATAGGATGCATGGGGATTATTTCAATCTTCTGGTATCTGTTGAGGCCTGTTTTGTGACCAATTATAGGGTCAGTTTTGGAGAAGGTACCTTCAGATGCTGAGAAGAAGGTATATTCTTTTGTTTTAGGATAAAATGTTCTATAGGTATCTGTAAATCCACTTGGTTCATAACTTCTGTTAGTTTTACTGTGTCTCTATTGAGTTTCTGTTTCCATGATCTGTCCATTGATGAGAGTGGGGCATTGAAGTCTCCCACTATTATTGTATAAGATGTAATGTGTGCTTTGAGCTTTAGCAAAGTTTCTTTTACGAATGTGTATGTCCTTGAATTAGGAACATAGATGTTGAAAACAGAGTTTTTCTTGGTAGATTTTTCCTTTGATTAGTATAAAGTGTCCTTCCTTATCATTTTTTATCATTTCAGGTTGAAAGTCGATTTATTAGAATGGCTACTCCAGCTTGCTTGTTTGGGACCATTTGCTTGGAGAATTGTTTTCCAGCCTTTTACTCTGAGGTAGTGTCTGTCTTTGCCACTGAGGTGGGTTTCCTGTATGCAGCAAAATGCTGGGTTCTGTTTATGTAACTAGTCTGTTAGTCTATGTCTTTTTATTGGGGAATTGAGTCTATTGATGTTAAGAGATACTAAGGAAAAGTGATTGTTGTTTTCTGTTATTTTTGTTGTTAGAAGTGGAATTATGTTTGTATGGTTATCTTCTTTTTGGTTTGTTAAAAGAAGATTATTTTCTTGCTTTTTCTAGGGTGTAGTTTCCCACTTTCTGTTGGTGTTTTCCATTTATTATCATTTGAAGAGCTGGATTTGTGGAAATATATTGTGTACATTTGTTTTTGTCATGAATATTTTGGTTTCTCCATCTATGATAATTGAAAGTTTTGCTGGGTATAGTAGCCTGGGCTAGCATTTGTGTTCTCTTAGGGTCTATATGACATCTACCCAGGATCTTCTGGCTTTTATAGTCTCTGGTGAGAAGTCTGGTATAATTCTAATATGTCTGCCTTTATATGATACTTGACTTTTTTCTTTTACTGTTTTTAATATTCTTTCTTTGTTTTGTGCATTTGGCATTTTGATTATTATGTGATGGGAGAAATTTCCTTTCTGGCTCAGTCTATTTGGAGTTCTGTAGGTTTCTTGTATGTTCATAGGCATCTCTCTCTCTTTCAGTTAGGGAAGGTTTCTTCTATAATTTTGTTGAAGATATTTACTGGCCCTTCATATTGGGAATTTTTACTCTCTTCTATACCTATTATCCTTAGGTTTGGTCTTCTCATTGTGTCCTGGATTTCCTGGATGTTTTGGATTAGGAGATTTTTGCATTTTTCATTTTCTTTGATTGTTGTGTCAATGTTTTCTAAGGTATCTTCTGCCCCTGAGATTCTATCCTCTATCATTGGTATTTTGTTGGTGATGCTTACATCTATAACACTTGATCTCTTTTCTAGGTTTTTGAACTCCAGGGTTGTTTCCCTTTGTGATTTCTTTATTGTTTCTACTTCCATTTTTAGATTCTGGATGGTTTTGTTCAGTTCCTTCACCTGGTTGGTTGTGTTTTCCTTAAATTCTTTAAGGGATTTTGTATTTCCTCTTTAAGGGCTTCTAGCTGTTTACCTGTGTTCTCCTGTGTTTCTTTAAGGGAGTTATTTATATCCTTCTTAAAATCCTCTATCAGCATTATGACATGTGATTTTAAATCCAAATCTTGCTTTTCTGGTGTGTTGGTGTATACAGGACTTGCTGTGGTGGGAGCACTGGGTTCTGATGATGCCACGTAGCCTTCGTTTCTGTTGGTAAGGTTCTTGCACTTGCCTTTCACCATCTGGTTATCTCTGGCTGGAGCTTGTTCCTCCTGTGGGTCTGTAAGCCTGTGTCAGCACTCCTTGGAGACCAGCTCTCTCCTGGTGGAACCTGTGTACAGAGGGCTATGGAACAGCCTTAGCTCCTGGGTGCAGATGGCGATCAGGAGGATCCTGTCCCAGCTGTTCCACTGTTCCTGTGCTCTGTGCACTCCTGGACACTCTGGTTTAGACAGTTATTGGAGAGAAAGTAGAGATCTCACCTCTGAGCCCGGGACTGAGAGCACTCTTGGGAGAACAGCTCTCTCCTGGTGGGACCTGTGTGCAGAGGGCTGTGGAACAGCCTTAGCTACTGTGAATTTCACATTATGCACCATAACCCCATTCATTTCTCAGTCATTACATATCTGCACTTCAACCTTGCAGCCTCCCCACAAAAGAAAACAACAACAACAAAATAAAAACCAAAAAACAAAACAACAACAACAACAAAAAAACAACAAACACCTCACCATGGAAGCTGCAGTGTCACAGGTTGTCCCACAGTGTACCTTTTGTTTCCCACAAAGCTTCACTTGCAAATGTTCATTGCAACGAGTCTTTGGTCTGGTTTGTCATCTCTGGCTTCTGCCCCACTATTAATACTAGATCATCACTGGCACTCCTCTTAGATGTCCTGTTGCGCTGTGTCATGGAGATCTTACAGCTTTGGTTCTGCAGAACCAGCCCCTTCACACATTCCAGTAGTTCATAAATGGGGTAGATGCTGGGGTTGGCCATCTCACAGCACTGGATTTGGGCCTGGGTGGTTAGCCAACCAGCTGTTCTATTTTTTCCAAGCGAGAGGCAGGGCAAGCTCTCCTGTCTGGAAACCTGTAAGGAGCAGGATCTGCTCCCCATCTTTTATGCCCTAGGGGTAGCTGTCCCAAGCTCCTCAGGAGAGGGGCCGGTGCAGTTCTTCAGCCTGCTGCAGGTGGCAAGGGACTTAGTTACTCTTCTGTTGCTGTGAAGAAACACTGTGATCAAAGCAACTTATAAAAGAAAGCATTGAGTTGTCTGGGAAAATCAGGGTAGCTAGCTGGCTTGCTTACAGTCTCAGAAGGTGAGTTCGTTATTATCATGGAGGAGAGCATGGCAGCAGGCAGGCAGGCAGACATGACACTGGAGTAGTAGCAGAATGCTTACATATTCTCTACAAGTCAGAAGCATAAAGGGCCTGGGATTGGCCTAGGGTTTTGTAGCCTCAAAGCCTACTCTCAGTTTATGTACTCACCGATAAGAAGTGGATATTACCCAAAAGTTACAGAATACCCATGATACAATCCACAGACCATAAGAAGTTTAAAAAGAAGGTGCTTCAATCCCATTTAGAAGGGGGAAACAAAGTAATCACCGGAGACAGAGAGCGGGAGGCAGATGGAAGGAGGGACCTCGGTGGGAGAGCGAAGGGGGAGGGGAAAGTGGGAAACAAGATCAAGTATGAGGAGAGAAAGAATGGATGGATCTGGAGAATATCATACTGAATGAGGTAACCAAATCACAAAAGAACACACATGGTATGTACTCTCTGATAAGTGATTATTAGTCCAGAAGTTAGGAATACACGAAGTACAATCCACAAACCACAAGAAACTCAAGAAGGAAGACCAAAATGTGGACACTTCATTCCTTCTTAAAAGGGGGAACAAAATACCCATGGAAGGAGTTCTAGAGACTAACTATGGAACAGAGACAGGGAAGGACAATCCAGCCTGATATAGCTGTCTCCTGAGAGGCTCTGACAGTACCTGACTAATACAGAAGTAGAGGCTCACAGCCATCCATTGAACTGAGTACAGGGTCCTCAAATGAAGGAGCTAGAGAAAGGACTGAAGGAGCTGAAGGGTTTGCAACCGCTTAGGACGAACAACAATATGAACTAACTAGTACTCTCAGAGCTCCCAGAGACTAAACCACCAACCAAGAAGTACAAATGGTAGGACTGATTGTTCTGGCAGCATGTGTGTAGTAGAGAATTGCAAAGTTGATCATCAATGGGAGGAGAGACCCTTGGCCCTGTGAAGGTTCTGTGCCCCAGTGTAGGGGAATGCCAGGACCAGTAAGCGGGAGAGGGTGGGGTGGTGATCAGGGGGAGAGGGGAAGGAACAAGAGGTTTGTTCTTGTTGTTGGTTTTTGTTTTTGTTTTTGGAGGGGAAACTGGGAAATATGACATGTAAATAAAGAAAATATCTAACAAAACAAACAAAAAACCAAAAAACCAAAACCAAAAAAAAAAAAAAAAAAAAAAAAAAAAAAAAAAAAAAAAAAAAAAAGAGATGCCCAGAGGTTCAGGAGAAAGAGAAATGTTATTTCATTTTCAAAACAGCCCTAGGAAACAGATTCTGTTTCTAATGGTCATTTTACAGATGAAGGTACTAAGGCCAGAAAGAACTATAGCTTCTAAGGTCATAGCTAATACATAGCAAGTGAGGGAGCAGGAGAATCCACTGGCAGGAAAACATTTGTGACGTCCATGGATGACCACAAATGAGCCATCAATGAAACTTTGAAAATTCAACAATTAGAAACACAAAGAGCAGCTCTTCTGTCTTGGGATGGGCCAGTCTAGGGTGTCTACCTGAACAGATTGCATGAAGGAAAACAGCCCTTTCCAGAAGTTTAGGATAGAGACAGTACTGTATGGGGTTACGTTTGGAAAGATGGTTCTGTCAGCAATGCAGAGAATTGGTTAGACACCTAGCTGACATTTTACTCTTAGAACTAGACGGAAGCTCAGGAAGGCCTAAACTGGGTAGCCATGAAATACACTGGAAAGGCACTGTGCACAGGGTTAGCAGCCTTGCAGTGTAGAGGACAATAGGAAAGAGAAGACAATGGGGATCATTTCCCAGCTGCTCTATCGAAACTCCTGGCTTTTGTATCCTGTAGTTTTCATGGCTTCTTCACAGGGTTTTTTTTTTTTTTTTTTTTTTTCGTTCAATATCCTGGTAAATAGAATAATTTTATGTTTTCCAATACAGCGTAGGGACATTTTATTTGTTTTTCTTGCTTAATTGCTAGGAATTGCACATATCACATAAGACACCATGTAAATGTACAACCTACACAGTATCCATGTTACATAGTGAGATTCTGTCTTGAAAACAAACACAATTGTGCAAGCAATGGTAACACTGAGAGACAATATGGAAGGGATTCTGATCCATGGTTACTGATACCGACTGGACTGCTAACATTGGCTATAACTACAGGTGCATAACTCCTGTCTCTTGGTTTATCTTTTCTATAGATTCTAACGTGTGTGTGTGTGTGTGTGTGTGTGTGTGTGTGTGTGTGTGTGTGTACATGCACACATGCACGCACATCCACATATATGTTCGTGTATAAACCCATTGCCTTTTCTGAGCACTACATCCTGTTTGTTTATTTGTAAAGTAAAGAGAGATTTTGGTTCTAGTAGGAGAGCCCCTTTAAAAGGAAAAAGAAAGTATACACAGAGTCCCAATATTCAAAAGTGTTACAATAGAAGCAGATAATAGATAAAGTAATACCTCACTATAAAGAAAATCCAATAAAATAATGTTCTGATGAGCATTTTCAATTAGGAGTTCTAAGGTCCATCTACAACTTAATTACTTTATCGTGTGTGGTAGTGTGGATGAAAATAGATCCCACAAGCTCATAGGGAGTGACACTGTTAGGAGGTATAGCCTTGTTGAGTAGGTGTGGCCTTATTGGAGGAAGTGGTCATTGGGGGTGGACTTTGAGGTCTCAGATACTCGAACCACACCCACTGTGGCTGTCACTTCCTGATGCCTGCTGATCCAGATGTAGAACTCTTCAACACCACGTCAATTTTCATGTTACTGTGATGATAATGGACTGAACCTTTGAACTGTAAGCCAGTCCCAATTAAAGGTTTTTCTCTATAGAGGGGCTATGGTTATGGTGTGCCTTCTCACAATAAAAGAAAGGTTCATATATTTGAGTGTTTGATTCTCAGCTGATAGACTCTTTAGGAAGGATTAGGAGGAGCAGCGTGCTAAAGAATGTGTGCCATACGTCCTGGGTCTCTGGGACTTTCTAGAGCTCCCCGCCCTCCCAGCAGCTGCATATTTCAGGTAGACACCCTAGAGTGGCCCATCCCAAGATGGAAGAACTGATCTTCTCTGTGTTTCTAGCTGCTGAATTTTCAAAGTTTCATTGATGGTGCATTTGTGGTCATCCATGGATATTACAGACATGTACAGCACCCCAGACTTTTTCCTGGAGTGGATTCTCTTGCTCCCTCACTTGCTATGTATTAATTGTGACCTTAGAAGCTATTGTTCTTTCTGGACCTTAGTCCCCTCACCTGTAAAATGATCATTAGAAACAGAATCTGCTCCTTAGGGATGTTTTGAAAGTGAGATAACAGAGAAAAAGCCAATTGAAAAAGGCTTGGCATGCTGTCAGCCCTCAACAAAGCTTTTGTTAGGGTTTACAGAAAATGATCACAATATGCAAACTCTTATGACTTTATTTTTCAACATGCTACCTATTTTTCTTTTTTTTCCTTTACTGATTTATTTTCTTCTTCTTCTTCTTCTTCTTCTTCTTCTTCTTCTTCTTCTTCTTCTTCTTCTTCTTCTTCTTCTTCTTCTTTTAGATATTTTCTTTATTTACATTTCAAATGTTATTCCCTTTCCTGGTACCCTCCCTGCCCCTATGCCAGAAAACTTCTATCCCATTCTCCCTCCCCCTGCTTCTATGAGACTGTTCAGATACTCTGAAGCAGTCTCATAGAGGACAAAGTGGGGAAAAACCTGGAGCACATGGGCACAGGGGAAAAATTCCTGAACAGAACATCAATGGCTTATGCTCTGAGATCAAGAATCAACAAATGGAACCTCATAAAATTGCAAAGCTTCTGTAAGGCAAGGGACATTGTCAATAGGACAACAAGGCAACCAACAGATTGGGAAATGATCTTTAACAATCTTACATTCGACAGAGGGCTAATATCCAATATATGCAAAGAACTCAAGAAGTCAGTCTACAGAGAACCAAATAACCCTATTAAAAAATGGGGTACAGAGCTAAACAAAGAATTCTCTACTGATGAACTCCAAATGGCTGAGAAACACCTAAAGAAATGTTCAACATCCTTAGTCATCAGGGAAATGCAAATCAAAACAACTGTGAGAGTCCACCTCACACCAATCAGAATGGCTAGGATAAAAGACTCAGGTGACAGCAGATGCTGGAGAGGTTGCAGAGAAATAGGAACACTCCTTTGTTGCTGGTGGGATTGCAAACTGGTACAACCACTCTGGAAATCAGTGTGGCGGTTCCTTCGGAAATTGGACATAGTTCTACCAGAGGACCCAGCCATACCACTCCTGGGCATATACTCACAAGATGCTCCATCATGTAATAAGGACACATGCTCCACCATGTTCATAGCAGCATTATTTATAATAGCCAGAAACTGGAAACAACCCAGATGTCCCTCAACAGAGGAATGGATACAGAAACTGTGGTACATCTACACAATGGAGTACTACTCAGCTATTAAAAACAATGAATTTATGAAAGTCTTAGGGAAATGGATGGATCTGGAGAGTATCATCCTGAGTGAGGTAACCCAATCACAAAAGATCACACATGGTATGCACTCTCTGATAAGTGGTTATTAGCCCAGAAGTTTGGAATACAGGAAGAACAACCCACAAACCACAAGAAACTTAAGAAGAAGGAAGACCAAAAGGTGGACATTTCATTCCTTCTTAAAAAGGGGAACCAAACACCCACAGAAGGAGTGGCAGAGATTAACTATGGAGCAGAGACGGAAGGAAGGACAAGCATATAGCTATCTCCTGAG
>JADRCD010170649.1:4493-24926 GCA_019843815.1 Montemys delectorum | reverse complement strand
GAGTTTTGCTGGTTATAGTAGTCTAGGCTGGCATTTGTGTTCTCTTAGGGTCTGCATGACATCTACCCAGGATCTTCTAGCTTTCATAGTCTCTGGTGAGAAGTCTGGTGTAATTCTGGTAGGCCTGTCTTTATATGTTACTTGACCTTTTTCCCTTACTGCTTTTACTGCAGGAGGAATTTCTTTTCTGGTCCAGTCTATTTGGAGTTCTATAGGCTTCTTGTATGTTCATGGGCAACTCCTTCTTTAGATTAGGGAAGTTTTCTTCTATAATTTTGTTGAAGATATTTACTGGCCCTTTAAGTTGGAGGTCTTCACTCTCTTCTATACCTATTATCCTTAGGTTTGGTCTTCTCATTGTGTCCTGGATTTCCTGGATGTTTTGGGTTAGGGTCTTTTTGCATTTTGCATTTTCTTTGATTGTTCTGTCAATGTTGTCCATGTTATCTTCTGCCCCTGAGATTCTCTCTTCTATCTCTTGTATTCTGTTGGTGATGCTGGCATCTATGTTTCCTGACTTTTTTCCTAAGATTTCTAACTCCAGGGTTGTCTCCTTTTGTGATTTCTTTATTGTTTCTACTTCCATTTTTAGGTCCTGAATGGTTTTACTCAGATCCTTCACCTGTTTGTTTGTGTTTTCCTGCAATTCCTTAAGGGATTTTTGGGTTTGCTCTTTAAAGGCTTCTATTTGTTTACTTGTGATCTCCTGTAATTCTTTATGGGATTTTTTTGTTTCCTCTTTAAGGGCTTGTACCTCTTTATCTGTTTTCTCCTGTATTTCTTTAAGGGAGTTATTCATGTACTTCTTAAGTTCCTCTATCAGCATTGTGATATGTGTCTTTAGATCCAAATCTTGCTTTTCTGGTGTTTTGGGATATCCAGGGCTTGCTGAGGTGGGAGTACTAGGTTCTGGTGAAGCCAAGCAGTCTTGGTTTCTGTTGGTAGGATTCTTGCATTTGCCTTGCCATCTCTTATCTCTTGTGTTAGAAGTTCTTGGTGTCTTAGAGCTTGACCTTTCCTTGCTGCCCTGCAACTCCCCTTCTACTCCTGAGGTCTTTGCCTCCCAGCTGGTCTGGCCTGAGTTCTTGGACTGAAGTCCGCCTTGGAGGGAAGCCCTCTGCTCCCAGGGAGGGGGCAGAGATGGTCGCTGATCCAGTTCTGTCCCTCGGAAACTGAGAGGCTCCTGTCCCTGCAGTCCTGTGACTCCCCTGCAATTCCTGAGGCCTATGCCTCCTGGCTGGTCCTGCCTTAGCAAGACCCCAGAGAGAAAATGGGGAATTTCACCTGAATTCTTGGGCTGAAGTCTGCCCTGGAGGGAAGCTCTCCCCTAGCAGGGAGGGTGCAGAGATGGTTGCTGATCCAGCTCTGTCACTTGGAAGCTGAGAGGTTCCTGTCCCTGCAGTCTTGAGACTCCCCTGCACTTCCTGAGGCCTATGGCTCCTGGCTGGTCCCGCCTGATTCCTGGGACTGAAGTCTGCCCTGAGTCCTTGGGCTAAAGTCCGCCCTGGAGGGAAGCTCTCCCCTGAATCCTTGGGCTGAAGTCCGCCCTGGAGGGAAGCTCTCCCCTAGCAGGGAGGGGGCAGAGATGGTCGCTGATCCAGCTCTGTAGCTTGGAAGCTGAGAGGCTCCTGTCCCTGCAGTCCTGAGACTCCCCTGCACTTCCTGAGGCCTATGGCTCCTGGCTGGTCGACACTCAAAATCTTAATGGTTATTGTGTTAGAGAGTGTGATTATAATGTATGATGTAATTAATCACCCACACTAAGAAGGTCCAAAATATTCACCTTCTTTGTAATCTAGCAATAAATTTGAGGAAGGAACCTGAGAGTCATGTGAGAGCTCTTACATGTATACAGTTAAAAATGTTGGCTGAGAACTTTTCTCCCAGCCCTCCCCAAACATACTTAGGCTTTTTATTAGAGAAAGTGAACATTAGGCAAAAAGAAAACAGCCTTTAGGGGATGATTAGACCTTAGCTCTGAACTGTAACCAATTCTTCATCAGATACTTCACTGCTCAAACAATGGAACACATCTGTATGCAGATGTGACAAATCTCAGTTCTCTGTGCATTACTATAAAGGTCCATCAGAAAAGTGTATTTTCTACTGGTAAGCCATACTTCTTCACTGTCCTCAGGGGTCTCTCACCTGCCCAGCCCTAGGTCATGTTTGAGTTCACAGGGTGCTAAGTTGCCTTTCTCTTTTTATAAGATATTATTCAGGTCTCTTGCATTGTAGACACTGTGGTAGCTGGGCAGAGTGAGCAAAAGGTAGGACTTGCTCTGAAATTATTGGTAAGGTATTTGTGGGAGGCAGTGTGAGAAGAAAATGACTAAAATTTAGGAGTCTCTATCTGAGTATAATCTGTAGGGGTCTAGAGGTATGAGGCATATAGAAACCCTTTCTAAAGTAAAAGACATGTATTGTATTTGGCCCCTTCTTCAACCAAGAGACACAATATCTACAAGGCCTGAGTAAATTCTGAAGGCAATATATTTTTCTTTTAATTGCTCATTTACAAAGTATTAGGAGGGACACTAATGTTTCTTGGGGCTCAAAACAAGGGAAAGCTCCTCTATCACTGAGGTTTCTGTGCAGCCTGCAATGAGATCTAGGCTATAGAATAGCCCAGCAGATCTAACTCAACTAGGATATCAGTAACTGAATACTGTTCAAAGATTTTTTGATAGCATATGTGAGTCACAGAAGAGGACTTAGGGATTTTGAAAGAGGAATCTGCCTTCTTTTCTCCTCTTTTTCTTCCTTCTTTTTTTCCTTCCTTCTTTCTTTCCTTCCTTCTTTTCTTCCTTCTTTCCTAAATAAAAAATAATTTTTATTAAGTTCTTAAATTTACTATTTCATGCATTTAACTGGAAGTTTTAAAGTAGTCATTCATATTTTGACCAAAATTATATTTTTTAAAAATTATAAATGGACACATGGAACCGAACCCTATTTTTTGTAGAGGACTTGAATCTTAATGAAAGAATGAGTGTTTCTGTATCTCTCCAATGGGGATTCTTGATAATTAAACATAAACAAGTTTATCACTGTCCAGGGGGAAATAGACTCATCCTGTCATCTGGAATTAACATCAGAGTTCATGAGGGTTTTACCAGCACATCATCAAAGAATCATCTGCCACCCAGACAAGTGTGTTAGTCTCTTTCTGCACCAAGTAGCTGAACTACAGGACTGTCTTCTCATAGATGGTTCTGCACAATAAGCTAGCACACACAAAACTGGACCACAGTAGCAATAGATCCCATATTTGAAAAATTTCCAAAACTATAGCAAAAGGAAATCTTCCTTGTATTTAGAATTCTGAATAGAAATCCATTTTTGTTCACTTTAATGGAAGGAGATACTAGAGCCATTTGAGTAAAGGGAACCTCAATTGAGAAAATGCTTCCACCAGAGTGGCAAATCTCTGAGGCTTTTTCTTCATTGGTAATTGGTGTGTGAGAGTCCAGCTTATTGTAGGTGGTGCCAACCGTGGGAAAGGTCCTAAGTTGTATAAGAAAGAAAACTGAGCAAGCTATAGGGAACAAGCCAATAAGTAGTGTTCTTCTGCCAGGCAGTGGTGGCACACGCCTTTAATCGCAGCACTTGGGAGGCAGAAGCAGGTAGATTTCTGAGTTCAGGGCTATACAGAGAAACCTTGTCTCTAAAAAACAAAAAACAAAAAACAAACAAACAAACAAACAAAAGTAGTGTTCTTCTATGGTGTCTGCCTTGAGTTTGTGCCCTGACTTCTATCAGTGATGGAGTATGATCTGAGCATTGTAATCTGAAATAAACACTTTCATCCCCAAGTTGCCTTTGTTTGTGTCATATTACAGCAATAAAAAAATAATCTGAGGCAGAGGCCATTCTATGTTCACTGTGTTTCTGAGATGATGGGCCATACATCACACTGTCATTCCTAATAATCAACCTGACTTGTTATTCTCAAGCTTGACTGTTTCATAATTCCTTTAGGTTCATCAAATGCTTCCAGATAATTGTAGCTGTCCACTGGCCACAGAAAACTAGGTCTGCCTGAAAGGGGCGGGGGGCTGGAAATGAGAAGGACAGAGTTCGAGAGAAGGATGAAGCCAAGACAAGGCTCAAGATCAAGGCTCAAAGTTTAATTCTGCAGCTCCAGTTTATAAAGGAAAAAAACCCCAAAACCCATCCTTTGTTTCAGCTGGAAAATGTAGCAAAGCAAACTCAGTGGGCAGTCTATTCTTCTAAGTTCCTGTAGGAAGTTGCATGTGCAACCAAGGCAGATGCGTTCACCTAGGTCATTAAGCCCATTGTGGTAAGCACTCAAGGTCTGTTCAGCCTGTTCAAGGCTGGGGAGGGGCACAAATACCTCCCTAAGAGACTTCTCTAATTCATCCATCTTTCCAATCTGTAGTAAAAGACCCTTATCCTAATCACTGGGTATTCAGCTTCCAAACATCTGTTTTTATTTGTCAGTATTTCTCCCATCTACATCATCTCTTCCTTTTTCTTTTAAGGAGATGTAGGTTAAACTTTGTAACATGTTTCTATGCAGTTCAAAGATTTCATTCAAATAGAAAATTCTCTCCTTGTTAATATAAATACCATTAATAACAAAATGTTGGCAAATATAACATAGCAGCATATAAAAATGATTTTATATTAAGACTAGAATGAATTTCATGCATGAATGACTGGTGCATTACCTAGCAATCAATATAGTTAACTATTTTAACTAATTAGTTGAAAAACTGTATGACCACAAACAAAGCATTTGGTAAAACTTAGCACAATCTTATGCCAGAAACTCTATAACAGTAGTATTTGCTGCAATTTGATGAAAAACTTCTGTAACACTCTGGGGTGTATATCACACTGAAGGCATGAATGAATTCCTTTGCTTGATATTAGCATTACAGCTTCTAACTAATCCAGGCCAGGAAAAGGAAAATCATACAGAAGAGAGGGAGAAATAAAGCTATTGCTAGTCTCAGATATTATTTGTATAAATATTTTAAGGAATCTAAAAAATTAGTAGAAATATTAAATAAATTCAGAAATGCTACAAAGTAAGTAAAATTAGCAATTAGGTTTGGTTAGGACCATTCCCTGGAATTTCTCAGGTGAGTGGGGCTGAGACACATGTTGCAGCTATTTTTTATGGACACAACTCATAGGTCACCATACTTTCCCATGAGACTTTGTTATTTTCAAGAACTACAATTCCCAGCATCCCAGGAAGTTACCTGGACCTTCGGCAAATGGGGCCTAGAGGTTAATTTTGGGTATTATAACAGACCAGTGTATAAGACTGGATGAGGTGCTTGGCTTCAGGACGCTCCTGTTCAATGGGAAACAGCTGGACTCCATGCTTGTTCATGTTCAAGCAAAGCCCCTCATACCTCCCCACACTACCTACTTTCTTTCTCCTGCCTCTCTCTGTCCCAGCCTTAGAAGGTGTGTATGAATAAAACATGTCACCCAAGTCATTCTCCTTTTATAGCCAAGTGGGTCTGGCAGAAGAGAAGCACCAGCCAGACATGGAGAATGGAAAGAGACTTCCTCTCGGCTCTCATTTGACACCTTCTCTGTTCACTCAGCAGTGCTGGAAGGGAGCCCACCTCTGTAGCTCAGGTCTGGAAGGCCAGACCCACTGCCATTTACTGGATTAAAACATAGAGGCCAACAGATCCTCCCATTGTCCAGGTCCCATGCCCTGTAATTTCACTCCTGACTTTTTGTGCCCCTTCAGTGCTCAGCTCAAGTTTAGCCACTGTGTTAGACAGTATTCTCTGGAGGAATAGAACTAACAGGATGAGTAAATATGAAAGAGGAGCAGCTGTTGATATGGGGTATAAAGTTCCTTTCTTTCTAGAAATGGGTCCACTCGATTCAGGCACTGGTCTTGGCATGTGGAGGTCTGTCTGTCTTGAAAGACAGGTCGTCTGTGCTCTGTGTCCTCTGCCCCAGGAATGCCACTGGGAACTTTGAGCTGTGCTGTCTGTCATACTTGGGGAAGGCTCTTGGAGAGGCAGAAGCTCCTCATGCACCATAGGATAGATATTACTCAGTCGACTGAGTCCTCCCAGCCCAGCCTCCTCTCTCCCACTTGGACCTCATGCTACAGCAACACTGCTTCTGGTGGCAGCATGTGTTGCACACACCTACTCAGCTTCACAAATCACACATATGATGGGACAGAAGCACTGCCCTTCCCTTAGCCAACCATGCAACAGCCAAAGATGACAGAAAGACTTGGAAAAACAGCCTCCTGGGCTACAATGCTTATTAAAAATCTCCCCCTCCTTTGCATTGTTTAACGTGGAAATAAAATGAAAACACTGCATTGTTAGAGCATTCAAAATCCTGTAGATTTTGCCCTGAGGGCACACCAGGCAAATCTAAGTCACAGCCAAGAGATGGTCAGGACTCCATCCAGGCGCTGAGGCCACACTAATTGTATTCATCCTTCAAGCTGCCTCCAAGATGGGGAGGGTTTTTTAAAAGTCATTCAGGCCCCAGAGTTGATCTCTTTCTTTTCTGTGTTTTGCATTTGAATCAGAGAGAAACTACACTTAGACAGTGCTGATACTTCAACTCAAGCAGGGTCATTTGCATTCCAAGGGCTTCTGGTCTGTCATAATTTGGGGTTGGGGAGCAGGACTTCTGAAAGCTGGAAAGACTGAGTTCAGTTAATTGCTCAGTCCATGCTGCTGGGTGCCTCAACATTTCCCAATCCGATGCTGAAGTTCCAGAGAGTCACAGGTATCTAGTCCTTGTTGGAAGGCTGAAGAAGTAGGATCTGATGTCAACAGAGGAAGATGGCAGCAGTGACAGATACATACAGGAAGATACACAGGCAGGTCACACTGTGTTTCCTCAGACCTTTTTTGTGTCTGTACCACCAACTGGAAGGGTCTTCCCACTCTGACGGTGAGTTGTCCCCTCCCAGCTAATCCTCTTGGAAAAACCTCTCATAAGTGAGTCTAAGTAAGGTCTAGTGGCCAATCAAGACCATCCTCATATCAGATTAGCAGCATTGACACTTTCTGGTCCTAAGACTCAATGGGATGAACTTTACTTGATTTTTAGTTTCAGTTCCTTGCATTAATGGGAGAATTGGCTTGGTACAGACAGCTACCAGCATAGAGAAGAGGCAGATGCCCAGATGATGCCTCCTTGTTCAGTGTGCAGGGTCATGCAAACTCTGTCACTTAATGTGCAGTATTCTTCACTGCTTGCTGGGACACCTAAAGTGGGGACTTGCAAGTGTCAGAGGAAACATGCAGACAGAAGATCTGGCAGAAGTATGAAAGCTAGAGAAAGAAGGGAATAGCCAGAGGACCCAAAGCAAGGCTGGGGATACTGGAGGCCAGAGTTTTCTTTTCTTTCTTTTTTTTTTTTTAATTTATTTTTTATTAGATATTTTCTTTATTTACATGTAAATTTTCCCTTTCCCAGGTTCCCCTCCAAAAAACAAACAAACAAACAAACAAACAAAACCAACAAGAACAATCCCCTTATTCCTCTCCCCTCCCCATGCCTGCCACCCCACCCTCTCCCACTTATTGGCCCTGGCATTCCCCTACACTGGGGCACAGAACCTTCACAAGGCCGAGGTCCTTTCCTCCTATTGATGATCAAATTTGCAATCCTCTACTATACACATGCTGCCAGAACATTCAGTCCCACCCTGTATAGTCCTTGATTGGTGGTTGGGTCCCTGGGAGCTCTGAGGGTACTAGTTAGTAATTGTTGTTCGTCCTAAGGGGCTGCAAACCCTTCAGCTCCATAGAACCTTTCTCTAACTCCTTCATTGGGGACAGTGTACTCAGTTCAATGAATGGTTGTGAGCCTCTACATCTGTATTAGTCAGGTATTGTCAGAGCCTCTCAGGAGATAGCTATATGCTTGTCCTTCCTTCAGTCTCTGCTCCATAGTTAATCTCTGCCAAGGAGTGGCACAGAGTTTTCTTAGAGCTGCAGAAGAATGGCCACGATAGACAAGCTAGACCCTGGCAACATAACACTCCCTGCCACAGCTTTCTTGAGTCTCTAGGGTGAGATACTTCCCATTCCACTTGACCAGCCAGAGCTCCTAAAGAAGATCACCTCCTCTGGCCAAGAGTCTCCCAGCCTCAGTATCTCAGAGCAGCAGCATCCGAAGGTCTAGCCCAGTAGGCTCACTCAACTTGTCATTGACTATAGGCTCTATGATCTTCCTTCATACATCCCCAATGCCTGTACTCTGTTTCTCAGTCTTAGGGCCTCAGGCTTGTGGGTAAGATATGTGAAATTGACGACTAGCCAGTTTCCTGGTGTGGTTATTTGCTTCTCACCCTGGAGACCTCTGTCAGGGTGAGAGTCTTTGTTATTGTCTTTTGTCGACTTTGGTTTTGTATTGTCATATGACTCTAAGGGCTCTTGAGAGATTTTCAAAAGATACTGTAGAGCAGTGGTTTTCAACATGGACATCAAGCAACCCTTTCACAGGGGTCGCATATTGGATATCCTGCATATCAGATATTTACATTAGGATTCATAACAGTAACAAAATTATACTTATGAAGTAGTAATAAAAATAATGTTATGGTTGGGAGTCACCGCAACATGAGGAACTGTATTAAAGGGTCACAGCGTTAGGAAGGTTGAGAACCTGCTATAGAGCATGCTGAGATGGGGTAAGGAAGAAGCCAAAGCTTTAGATGCTGTTTGGAGACAAGAGATATAAAATTTGGGGGTGTCTTCGATGGTGAGAACACTCAAAAAACCGGAAGAGATGTTTTGTGTACAGTTCAAGGGGAAGACAACAACACCACCAATCTAAAATTATCCTGAGTCTTTCTTTAACTTTCTGGCTATGGTCCCAGATTTTAACATGGGCTTATCACAGGCTTCCATGAGCCATGCAAGAGGCACCTGCCTACCTGTAGGTCACTACCAAGAGATGACCTCACCAATCTTGTCAATTGTGGACAACACAGAGTCCCAAGGAAGTCACCGTGACCTGTGCTGGCAGGAAGAAAGTGGGAGCAAGGATACTTGGTGCTTTCAGGGCAGAGACATTGTGAACAAATCTACACATTAGACACTTGAACACCTACAGTTACCTTTCCTACAGCATTTCACACTGTAAGTACCACACATACCTGCAAACATCACATATTCCATGTGGTGGTTTGACTATGATTGACCCAGGGAGTGGCACCATTAGGTGTGGCCTTGTTGGAGTAGGTGTGGCCTTGTTGGAGGAACTGTGTCACTGTGGGGGTGGCAATGAGACTCACCTCCTAACCACGTGGGAGCCAGTCTGCTCCTGGCTTCCTTTGGATGAAGATGTAGAACTCTTAGCTCCTCCTATGCCATGGACTGCCTAGACACTGTCATGTTCCTGCCTTGATGATACTGGACTGAACCTCTGAACCCATGAGGCAATCCCAATTAAATGTTGTCCTTTGTGAGAGTTACCTTGGTCATGGTATCTGTTCACAGCAGTGAAACCCTAACTAAGACATTGCACGATACCTACCTTACATATATCATGTACACAAACACTACACAATACAACCTCATGCACCATAGATACAGTGTGAAAATACCATACAGCACAGTAGACATAACATACCACAACCCACACATTATATGCATGCCACATCCACAAGTTCCACACAAGATAGATTATATTCTCTAGACACAAAAGAGACATACATTGGAATACCACTCACAAATATCAGGTTACACAGCATACATATGAACACACACACACACACACACACACACACACACACACACACACACATCACCTACATCCTAGCTCTCTAAGCACACATAAATATAAACTATGCAGTTCATGCATAATTTTTTCAGGTCATTTTAATCTGTCATCTGTGCATACATTGTTTTATGTACAATGAAATGACATATATGTGGACTTGGTACATTTTGAAGTACACACTAACACATTAGCACATTAACAAGTCACTCACATAAATATTGAAATGCTGATTCTCCTGCGTGGCTCTTTCTGCACTTAGGTTCTGTAGCAAACAGGAGGGGTTGCTTTTGGCTTTTGTTTTCTTTTCCTTATCTGAGCTCAGGCATTGGTCTTTCTCACCAAGAGGAATCATTCTAGAAACAATTGCTCTGGGCTAGAAATGTGGTTTATCTAGTGTGGCAGATAATGGGGAGGCCAGAGGTCAACCTTCTGTTCTTCCTTTTTCAAACCCTGCCTGTCAGTCCTGCCTTGCTTTGTGACTCTGGTACATTATGGTGGTGTGCTCAGAAGCACTCTTAACACTTTTGATTCCAAGGAGCACAAGGAAAGGATGCCATCCATATTCAGTGGCCTTTTAGGTTGCTCACAATGTGAGATGTGTGTTGGGGGAGAGGGGCACTCGTCAATGACCTTTCCCCTGAAGCCTGTCACTTCTCACAAGACTGTGCAGACCGAGGTCGGAAGCTAGCCTGTCATAAGAGGCTTCTTTGGGGGACGAAGGGCTTTCCTGCAGCTCCCAGGGCTCAGGGACAGAGGGCAACGCATTTGAGGCTCTGCAGTAAAGCCAGTCATTCTTTCCAGAGTGTTGATGTGTTCCTGGGAATACGATTTTCCAGAGGGAAAATGTAAGCAAAACCTCAGAATAACTTAGCAGTTTCCTCACACCCTGGTTACATCCTGCCTTCAATGTCGTTTCCTGCTCATTGTAGGAATCCTGATGTCACCTTGAAGTCTCAATCCTGAGAACCAGCACGCAGCACAGCATCCCTGACGCAAGCAGGGCAATCATCCTTGTACTCCCCTGTGGGTCAAAACAAGAATTTATTGGCCATTCTTCCATTTCTCAGGGAAGTAGGCAGGTGCCCCTGCTTTTTCCTCTTCTTAACACTTCCTTCTTACTTGGTTTCCTGCACTCACTTTCTCTCACACTCACAGACATCCAGCAGATCCCACAGTTCCCCCTTCAACGCCCACATCCATTCCCGAAGTTCTCACTGCCCTCTTTACTACCCACAACTCAAGTTTACACATCCATCCACAGCTCTAGGGTTGCCTCCCCAAGCATTTGCCCTTTGTATTGTGGTGCTCCCTGCTCTTTCCACACAGAGCAGACAGATGGACCCCTCTGAGAAACAGTGTTACTGCTTGGGATTCATTAACTCCTGAGACCATTCTATTTGGTAACGGTCAGTTTCTAGAGACAGTAAATGATTTGTCTTTAATGGTGCTTTTTGTGAGGGAACCTACCAGCCCACACCCCTCATCTTCTTGGTGGATCTCCCTCACACTGGCTACCCTAACCACCTCTGGCCTGGTGCCAGATGACCAGGGACACATCTAATCTCAGAGTGCTCTAACAACAAGAAGACCCCAGCCTGCTCTGCTGTAGCACCTCTTCCTTTCTGCAAAGTCCCTTACTGATGTTTCCCCCTAGGTGTCCCTGCCTTCTGACGGCTCCCCAGTGCCCCCCAAGTGGCCCTGCATGAAGCGATTGATATCTTTTCCATCTTGCTGTTGCTTAAAGTACATTAGCACTTGTTGTCTAGATCAGTCATGGGTGTGCATGTCCTTCATTTTGAACTTTGCCATCTCACATCCAGGGGAATTTTTTGGGGATCTCAGGTCTCACTCCATCTTTAGTTTAGGGAGTTTAAGGCTTCATGAGAGCCTTCCAGACCTGCATATTTGTGATCATGTACCTAGAATCTTCTAGTGGCTTCTGCCGAATCTTTTCAATGTGGCTCTCAAGAGATGAATCTAGGAGTTTATAGGTCAGCCTGTTGGTCAACTCCACTGAGGCAACTCTGCCTTTTTACTAGTTGGACCCCAGTGGGTGCTCAGAAGCCACATAACAGGATCATTTGGGGCACAGCATTAGAAGACTCAGAGGGACACTGGCTCCTTCTAAGACAGCATGATAGAGAGCTCTTAGTTAGCCCTGCTGCCTTCCACACTGGCCTTCTTCTCTTACCTTCTTAGAAACCAGTAGCCTTCCCATTGGCCTGAACCCTAACTTCTTTCTTAATAGATATTGCCCATTAGAGAACATGCTGGAACCTGTGGCTTCTTTAAGGGAAGCTGTCTTGGCACCCGATATGCCTGACACCCTGAGGCTCACTCTGCCTGAGCAAGTAAACTTCTTGGAAGAGCTGCCTATGCTCTCCCAGTCTGTATGCTTCTTTTAAGACCCATCTTCTCACAGCTATAGCATAGCCTCCTCCTGCATGAATGCTCTAATGTCATTACCTCCTCCAGACCTGCTACACACTCTCAGTTTCCAAACCCTCTTCCCCAAAGTGCAATTCTGCTTCCTATAGATCTTGGGCCATATGTTTATGTCTAAGTGCTTCCCTGGAAGACTCTGACTCTGTCAAGGTCATAGGCCATGGTGTACCACTGATTTTTCACTCTTCTCATGGGATGAAGAGGAAAACACTCTAAACAGTTCAAATTGCTCTCCTAACACTGATGCTGGTGACTTACAAAGCACATTCTCTTTCCCTCTGTGTGTGTGTGTGTGTGTGTATCCATTCCAACAAAATAAAACATCTGAGCCATAGGTAGATATTACTAGCTACTATCTAAAGGATAAATGACAGATTAGAGAGGTTTAAAGAGTCCAAGACACCCACAATCTGACACACAGCAACATCTCTTAATGCTCATGTCCCCTGACAGAATTTATATACTACAGAGAAGCCATTTCTATAAAGTACTGTCAGTGGGTTAAAAAAATATGGGAATCTCACTAAAGCAAACACTGAAATGTTATTTAACAAATCCATCTTACACAAGTTTGCTGTATCTTTCTTTGTGACATTCATAAAACTGAGAGAAGAGAATCATTTTTGAGGTATTGTCCACCCCAGCCCCATTCATCCTTCTCCTGAGCTTATCTTCCTTTTTGACTATAGTGGCCCCACTCCAGCCTCCCATTGCTCTGAAAGACTCCGACTCATGTTGGGGTAGCCTTCATCCTGCCTACCTCTCAGGACTTTAAGGCACTTTCCTACAAGGACCATGTCACCAAGTGCTCCTCAGGCACCCATGAGACCCATATGTTAGATTTTCTGTCTACCTAGAACTGATTCTCTTCCAGCATCATCGGCTCCAGTAACCATCTACCAATCATCTTATTGTATCAAAAGACTCTTCTTTGTAATACTATATAGTATAAATCCTACTGTTCCATAAAGTGAATCTTTTTTAATTTTTTTTATGTTTGTGAGTGTTTTGCTGGCATGTATATCTTGCACCCTGGTCACACAATGCCTGCAGAGAATAAAAGAAAACACTGGATCCCCTGGAGCTAGAGTTCCTACAGTTCTGAGCTACCTTGTGGGTGCTGGGAATTGAACAGATGATACTCTTAAACACTGAGCCATCTCTCCAGCCCTCATAGAGAGAATCTTAATGAGCATTTCTGACTTTGAGCTCTGTTAACACCACCACCACTGTGTGTGTGTGTGTGTGTGTGTGTGTGTGTGTGTGTACTTAACAGTCTAGTTATTGATTCTGAAAGAACTGGAAAATCCTTCTGAAGAAAGAAATGAAAGAGCAAAAATAAGTAGAAACAGAAATAGCATATTTATATGTAAATAAGGAATATGCTTTTCATGAAATGGATTCTCATGTAGGTCATTAAGAATTATCAAAGATACTCAAGGACTTAGCAAGTAAGCTAGCAGTTGGCATATTTTCTGATCTTCCTTCAGGGGACTCCTTTGTTTTCTCCACAGCACACTTAAGTCATTTCTTTTCTTCACCCTTCTCATTTCTTTTCGTTCTTTTGGTAGTTGAGTCTTAGTTTACATTTAGTCAAATTCACTCTTGCTGGAGCAGAGTGGATGATTTTACATTATCATATGTTACTTCCTTACTCTCACTCTGGACATAAAAGCCAAGAGTGAGTTTTCTGTAGAAGACTCCAAAGCTGTCACTTGACTTTCTGTGGTAAAATATATGCCGAAGAGAATTTAACCAGTGAGTGAGAATTGGTTAGGGAGGGCTCCGATATTCACAGGAGATGTGGGTATGGTCCTGAGTAACTCTCAAGATGGGCACAGATCTTATGCATATGTCTGGATCACAAATTTATACTATACTACACATCTTATAGGCTATTCATAGGATGCCTCTTATTCTGTGCTGAATGTCACCATTGTGTCGTATCAATCTTAGATATGTGTGTAAAGATCCGGATTGTGTATATGTGTGAAGATTTACATAAACACTCTTCCATGATAATGGAAGTGATATGGTCTTGACATTGAAGAAAGTGTGCAGTTTTGTGGATAAATGAATGAACTATCAGGAAACAAATGATATAAAAACAAGAACATGCATGTATATACATAGATAAACTGCATTTCTTGTATATGATCGATTCTCCTCAGTTATTATTAAATATGGGAAATGAACAGTTTCACTTTGGAAGATTAAATACTTTTATCAGATGTAAAGTATGAAAAAATGAAGATATTAGTGTGCCATGAATTTGCCCCTTGTGAGCACAGAGCAGACAGACTCCAGTTCAGGGGGGAGAATGCCGTTGTTCTATACATGCCAGGGTCTCTAGAAAGCCCTATAGCCTGAAACATGCAGTGCCTCTTCTCTAGGGAGACTTGAGTTTATTTCCTAATTTGACTTCATCCTATAAGGCTTTACTATTCAGTTTAATTAGTTTTTAAAAATTTTATCCAGATCACTTATTTCTTTTGATTTAGGTTTTTTTTTTTTTAACTTCTTAGCATTCCTGAGCTGAATATAGTCAGCTTATGATACATAAAGTCTGTGCCTCGACATAATTATTGTTCTTTATTGATTTACATTTATTACAAAATCATTTGTTTAATGATGTAACCACTTTCCAATAAGAAGAAAATAGAAATACAACAATGACTAAGGGCATTGAGGAGATGCTGGCCAATCTATCATGTGCCATAGTCAGAAGACCATGGTCACCCTTGCTAGACCATCATTCTAAACAAATATGTGGACAGCTTACCAGGTAAAGTTATTCTATCACAATTTGAAATGGAAAAAATTAATAGTTGTTTTTCTAAGAGACAGAAGCTTTCCAGGTTTCTTCATTTTAAACTCCATGGCTTGTGTGTATTTGTATTGAGATGAACATTCCCTATTTGGAAATTCTATCTGTGGACATGCTTTCTGAAGCTTCATGAGACCACTGAAAAATTTCATGACATCCTTGTCCTAAAGGGGCTGATACATTTGTGACTTTCCAGAGGCCAGTGACTTACCAGCCAGTTTGGGTCTCACCCCCAATGCACACATAGTTTGCTCCTGAGCTCAGGGTTCCAAGAGGCAATGAGTAGTAGAGCTATCTTCAAAGTTGCAATCAAGATTTTTAGAAAGAAAAACACAATAGACATGTCAAGTAAAGTTATGATGTGAAAATTGCCATAATTATCAGGGATAACCACATTTGAATTGGCATGTCATCAAGAACAGCTCATTCTTGGCTCAGCTTCTCTCCACTTTGAATCTGCACATAGAATCTTGGAAATGCAGAAGAGTGAGTCTACACATCAGAGGCAGGGGTTTTCTCTTGTTTGTTTGTTTGTTTGTTTGTTTGTTTTAGAGTGAAGGACTCATATAAGTTATTAGTCCCATTTGAGAAGACTTAAGAGTGCAACAAAAGAGGCACGTACACAGCTTGTGTTATGAACAGTAGTAGGCTTCTGGGCTTGATATATTTTCAGTTCTCCTCTTCCCATCTCTCATCGTATTGCTCTCCTTGGTGGTAGCTGTAACTGTGAGACCTGAGAACAGAGCTACACTATAAATTTTAGTTTATCAATCAGAAGAGAATGAATAGACCCTCCCTCCATGGTCTGGGTTCTGTTTTCTGCACACCACATTTTGACTTTGTCAAGGGAATATTCACTGACACTTTTCTGCACCACTCCTCCCTCACAACACTACAAAGAATGGGAACTTCAAGTCCACTATGGTTTGCAGAGATTTCTACTGAAGAGACAAAAGAAGAAATGAGAAGAATGTGAAGGGAAGCCAGAAAGTGTTGGGAGAAGACAGATACTCCAAGGAATGTTCTGAGGCTGCTGGAACAACATGTGAGAGAAGCACACTCCAAAAAGAATGATATGTTCACATCAGCAGAAGCTTTGGAGACCCAGTTGTTTATAAATGCAGTGAATATTCATTTCCATCCAGTGCATGTAACACACAAAGAGATAAAGCTCTGTCCGTAGGTGACACCTAAGCATCCACAACTGGCTCACCCTGCCTGAAGGCAGGGGGAAAGAATAAGTGTGATTATCACCCAGATGAACATGCTACCTACTGCACTGAAGGGATGCTTCAGAATATCTAAACAAGGTGGTTCAACTTTCAGGACAGTACAGATACTCCACTGCAACAAAAGTCTTTAAAGCTCTACCCACAGCATTCAATGAATTTTCTAGTCTAATGTGTCAAAATGTGTCCACATTTCTCCAACAAAATCCTTCCAGTAGGCTTAGAAAATACATGGTCAGTTCAATTCTATCCTGGTGCCTGACTACCAATTTTTGTTCTAGTTTTTTTTCCCTGAGGCTTCACTAAAATATCCTCACAAAAAGCAAGAAGACAAGAAAGGGCTTATTTCAACAAGTTTCATGTTGCCATCCATTGTTGATGAGAAGTCAAGAACTTTAAAAAGTTGATCACATCCCATCCATAGTCATAAGCAGAAAGAAAGAAATGTATTCATGCCCATTTGCTTACTTACTCTATATTGTTTATTTCCCCATTGTTATAACATTGCAGATCTCTTGCTGGGGAATGGTGCCTCCTACATTGAGCTGGATCAATTAACATAATAGATCACAGACATCCCTACATGCCAATGTAGATAGTTCATTACTGAGCCTCCCTTTTCAAGTCATTGTAGATTGTGTCCAGTTAACATTTAAGGCTAGCCATCACAGTACCCTTCTCCTCACATGTTTTTTTTTTTTTTTTTTTTTTTTTTTTTTGCTATTTGTTGTAGGTGCCATTCAGAAGCTGTAAGACTTATCTGATACAAGTCGACACAATTGCTGAAGGGAAGGAAGCCAGGCTTATCTTTTTATCCTGAGTTTGATAGACAGATCCTAGGACCTCTTATGAAGCCTTAGATGGATGGGCTGTGAATCAGGAGGTTTTGGATATCCTTTTTTTCTCAGAGTGGTTGTGGCTTGCCTCTGACAACAAGATCATCTCCCCTTGGCTTCAGTTTTTACAGATGCTTAGGCATCTTCAGGAGCTTCACTAATCACCGTATGACATCCTAGAGACCATTCCTCCCGGATTACCCAGAAGAGGCCTTTTTTATTCAGGAGAGAAGAATCCACCCTCACAACTGCTAATCTGTCAAATATGACTAGGGAGAAGGGAAGCTCTTGATGTCTTAATCCAGGCACTTGAGATAGATGTTTGATTTGTGGTTGAGTGCCAGTAGCAGGTGTGTTTGTGTGCCTTTCCCTCCCCCTCCCACTACTAAGCATAGATGTTTGACCTTCTTTTCATCTTCCAGGACTTAAAAGCCATGACATTTACACACAACAACCAACAGTTCCTCCCAAGGTTTATTTGGGATTTAAAAGAGTTAGCTTATTTTTTTTATATTGCGTGGGAATTGGTATTTATAGTTATAAGAACTTCCTACACTTAAGCATTTCATACTATATACAAATATATATTTTTTTAAAGAACTTAACTTGAAAGAAGTAAGACATATAAAACTAAGACTGAAAGAATAGTAAAAATCAGAAGTTACCCTCCATTTGCAAAGTTACATTTGGATTCTGTTCTAAGGGGTATCTTGCTTTTTTTTTTTTTTTTTTTTTTTTACTTATTCTCTATTTCTTCTGTACTTAGAGGAAATGGATACTACCTCTAGTTATGTCAAAGAGCAAAACAGGGTAGGAGCCCACAGAGCAAGAGTGTCTAGGCACTGTGTTGCTGGGGTGTATATAGAGTGGGACTACGCACGGAGCTTGCTAAAAGCCAGATTTGACAGAATGGAAACCTCTGTGGACAAGCTGGGGGGCAGTGTTTTCCCTCCCAGAGCTTCACCATACCTGTTCTCCTTTATTCAGGAGAGAAAAATACACCTTCACAACTCCTAAGTAACCAAATATGACTAGGGAGAAGGGAAGGTCTTGATGCTTTAATCCAGGCATTTGAGATAGATGTTTGATTTGTGGTTCAGTGCCAGCCTCAGGTGTGTTTATGGGCCTGAAGTATCCACTGACGCTCTGGCCTTGAGTAAGAGTTAGCTTCTAGAATCATTTTTCTATTTAGGCTGAGAAGAAGAGGTACTATGTCTTCAAAATAAGGCAGCTTGAGAACTGATCTGAGTTGAAGTCCAAACCACTAAAACCCAGAATGTCTGTGCTTGATGTGCAGAATATGTGTTAGTATGAATCTGCTGGAACCAATAAGTAACAAGTACCACATACATCATTGCACATGTGAAAGCAAAAATAGCACAGTGGTAGGCTGGAGAGACAAGGAAAGGTTGTGTCTACAGGACCTGTGGGGGTTTGAATAGGAATGGCCTCCATAGACTTGTGTATTTGAATGGCTTGGCCGTAGGGGAGTGGCACTATTAGGAGGTGTGGCCTTGCTGGCATAGGTGTGGAAGTGTGATATTGAGAAAGCAGGTTTTGAGGTCTCATATGTTCAAGCTTAGTCCAGTGTGGGACATAGTATCCTTCTATTGCCTGGGAATCAAGATGTAGAACTCTCAGCTCCTTCTCCTGCACTATTTCTGCCTGCAATATACCATGTCCCACCATGGTGATAATGTTCTAAACTTCCGAAACTGTAAGTCAGGCTCAATTAAAGATTTATAAGAGTTTCTAAGAGTTTCCTTTATAAGAATTTCAGTGGTCATGGTGTACTCTAAGCAGGTAATGTCATGTTCTTTGTGTAGCCTAATCCCAACAAAGACTCACTTCCCTGGAAATACAACACTACAGCCAGGGAACAGGCCACAGCCACCATAGGTTACCACCAACACCAAGATCTCTGCTGTTACTAGACTTTACATATAACTATTCTATTCCAGCTCAGAATCCATTTATAATCTATATGAACATGTCTGAATGTAGGAGTCTAAATCCCTTGACTATACTAATTCTCCCAGGTTCAGGTTTTCTGAGGGAATTAGGATCTACCCCCTGGGATGGCTCAAGCACAAGCAGTGATTTAAAGTCCAACATTGGTAAAATAAAAAATGTGCATTGAGCATGATGTCAAATCTATCTATAGGACTTGACCAACTTGTATAACACATATTTATTGAGCAGCTATGATGTGTCTAGGACATGCCATGAGGATTAATATTATGTGTCAACTTGACCAAGACATAGTACATTTTGTGGACAAACACTAGTTCATATGGTTCAACAAAGACATTTAATGGATGTTTTTAGCATTCACATTCACCTTCATTTGACTCCAAGTTGACAAGATGAGCCACTACAATGTCTACATACATCATTTATTCAATTGCAGGTTTGGATAGCAAAACCTGAGCTTTTCCTGGAGAAAGAACATCTCTGCCTCAAGATGCCAAGACAGAACTCAAGATACCAAAAGCCTAAACTGAAGGTTTCAGATTTCTAATCACCCAAAACTCCACAAAGTCAATCACTTTCTTTTTCTCAGTGTTCATATACAGTTGTGTCTCAGTAACCTCAGTACTGGTCTCTATACTCCCCCATGGATAATGCACTCCACTGATGCTAATGTACTTATATAAAGCATTTCTTTGTTTGCATAGATTCTATGTAGATAGTCAATTCACCATAAGTAGGCTCTAATTGACTCAGAATGACTATCACAAATGTGTCGAGTACATATTTGTCATAAAGTATTGGTCAGTGAATAGTAACAAGAAAATAGTGTATGCTTGTTTAGTATAGAATCATACTTTAAAAAGCATTTCTGATATATTGTTTGTGAAATCCACAAATAAGGAACCCATGTAAGGCTACCAGTTTACATGTGTGTGTATATGTATATACATATATATGTAACGGCTCTATCATATTATTGTTTCTCTGTTGAAACCTGAAGAATACATATTAGCACCATTCAAAAATGAATATATACAGCAGAGGTCTATAAAAAGTATATAGGACATTTTATCCAAAGTGAGAAAGTAGGATGTTGTCATAGAGGACGGGACATGGCCCAAACTTAGAAAGGCCAGACTGAGGCAATTTGACAGGAAAGGAGATTTAGAATGGAGAAATGAAGATGCTGAAGTTATTATCAAATTGCTCCACAGCTATAATCAAAACCAAGCAGGAGGATAATAAGGGAGAAACGCAGCCACCAAAAGTCTAGACCCTAGAACAAAGCAAGGACTGTAGGGAAAGAAGCGTGCGTGTGTGTGTGTGTGTGTGTGTGTGTGTGTGTGTGTGTGAGAGAGAG
>JADRCD010170647.1:0-15002 GCA_019843815.1 Montemys delectorum | reverse complement strand
TTTTTTTTTTTTTTTTTTTTTGGTTTTTCAAGACAGGGTTTCTCTGTGTAGCCCTGGCTGGCCTCGAACTCAGAAATCTGCCTGCCTCTGCCTCCCAAGTGCTGGGATTAAAGGTGTATGCCACTACCGCCCAGCTTTGGGACTCTTTTTTGGAGCTTGGAGCCCATGCAATTACATGAGATATTAAGGGGCTAATTGATCTCTGATACACACCTGGACTGAAGTACAGTCTGTCCACATGAAAACTAATTATGTGGCCGGGCAGTGGTGGCACTTGGGAGGCAGAGGCACTTGGGAGGCAGAGGCAGGCGGATTTCTGAGTTCGAGGCCAACCTGGTCTACAGAGTGAGTTCCAGGACAGCCAGGAAGACACGGAGAAACCCTGTCTCGAAAAATAAAAATAAATAAATAATTAGAAAGAAAGAAACAAAGAAACAAAGAAACAAAGAAAGAAAAGGAGGCTGATAGGAATTCCTTCCTGCAAGTTTTTTTAGACTTTTCTCTTTTCATCCTGGGTTTGGGCACCAGATGAATGGGAGGAAAAGGAGAAAGAAGAAGAGAACATGACTGCTCTGAAGGGGTTGAGGTTTTTATTATAGATAAAAGGGAGAGCACAGGCAGAGGCCTCTGGAAGAGTCCAGACTGCACATGCCCAGCAGGCTGAACCAGGATGTGTGAGGAGAGGAAGAAGAGGGAGGAGAGAGGAAGAGAGAGGAACCTGGGGCCAGGAGGCCAGGAACATGCCAGCACACCAGGAGACCAAGAGGACAAGACACCAGTGGAGCTAAAGTGGCTGGGTTATATAGGGAAGAGAAGCTGGGTGAAGAGCAGTGAAGCTCAGGAGCTGTAGATGTTGAGGGGGCAGGGTATGCCAGCCAGGATGACGTTTCGCCAGTTTGTTCCAGGTTTGAGACCTAACACGTGTGTGTGTGTGTGTGTGTGTGTGTGTGTGTGTGTGTGTTCATGACTGTAAACAGAGACCATGTGATAGATAGGCTCTGATGAAGTTCCAAAAGGGAAGTTCAGGTAAACTTGTAGCTACAAGGTGGTGTGCAATTGGGGCGTGCACTTACATTCAATTAAAAAAAAACCATGATTATTATTACCTACCTAACATACATAAAATATGATTGACTTCATCAGGAAAGTAATATGGAGCTGAAGCTATAACACAGTGGCAGATCACTGTCCACCATGTCTGCGGGCCTTAGCACTACACAGAAGGAGGAGAAGAAGGAGGAGAAAGAGGAAGAAGAGTCCGGAGAGGCGGCACATGCCTGTAATCATAGCATTTAGGAAGTGGAAGTAGGAGAGTCAAGAGTTCAAGGTCACCCTTGGCTATATAGCAAACTGCAATACTTCAGAAAATCTCGAAATACATACATAATATATTCAAAAAGAAAATGAGCTCTTTTTTTTTAAAAAAAAAGATTTATTTATTTAATGTATATGAGTACACTGTAGCTGTACATTGGTTGTGAGCCTTCATGTGGTTGCTGGGAATTGAATTTAGGACTTCTGCTCACTCTAGTCAACCCCACTCACTTCGGCCCTGTTCTCTCTGACCCAAAGATTTATTCATTATTATTAATAAGAACACTGTAGCTGTCTTCAGACACACCAGAAGAGGATGTCAGATCTCGTTACAGATGGTTGTGAGACACCATGTGGTTGCTGGGATTTGAACTCAGGACCTTTGGAAGACTAGTCAGTGCTCTTAACCACTGAGCCATCTCTCTCTAGCCCAGAAGATGAACTCTTTTTTTTTTTTTTCGAGACAGGGTTTCTCTGTGTAGCCTTGGCTGTCCTGGAACTCACTCTGTAGACCAGGCTGGTCTCGAACTCAGAAATCTGCCTGCCTCTGCCTCCCAAGTGCTGGGATTAAAGGTGTGTGCCACCACTGCCCGGCCAATTTTATATTTCTTAGATGGTTTTGGTTTTGGATTTGTGTGTGTGCGTGCGCGTGCGTGTGTTTAGGTAGGAATGTGAAGGTGCAGGTCCAGAAGAGGGAGTAGGATCCCTGGTGGTTGTGAACCTTGCAGGGTGGGTGCTGAGAATAAACTCAGATCCTCTGAAAGAACAACAGGCACTCTTAACCACTCAGCATCTCTCCGGCTCTAACTCAGTTTATGAAAGGATCTGGATAGTAGGTACAAAAAACTTTACTACTGTGGTGGTTTGTATGCACTCAGCCCAGGGAGTGGCACTATTAGAAGGTGCATCCCTGTTGGAGTAGATGTGACCTTTTTGGAGTAGGTGTGTCACTGTGGGCATGGGTTTTAAGACCCTTATCCTAGCTGCCTGGAAGTCAGTATTCTGCTAGCAGCCTTCAGGTGAAGATGTAGAACTCTCAGCTTCTCCTGTACCATGCCTGCCTGCACACTGCTATGTTTCTGACTTGATGATACTGGACTGAACCTCTGAACCTGTAAGCCAGCCCCAATTAAATGTTGTCCTTATAAGAGTTGTCTTGGTCATGGTGTCTGTTCACAGCAGTAAAACCCTAACTAAGACAGCTATGAAATATTTTTTTGTGTTTTGTTTTGTGCTTTCGAAATGAGGTTTCTCTGAAGCCCTGCCTAACCCCAGAACTTGATCTGTAGACCAGGCTGGCCTCAAACTGACAGAGATTCACCTACCTTACCTCTGGAGTGCTAGTATTAAAGTGTTGAGCTACTTCTGTCTGCCTTTACTATCAAGTTTTTTTTTTTCTTCTTCGAGACAGGGTTTCTCTGTGTAGCCCTGGCTGTCCTGGAACCCAGTCTGTAGACCGGGCTGGCCTCGAACTCAGAAATCTGCCTGCCTCTGCCTCCCAAGTGCTGGGATTAAAGGCGTGCACCACCACTGCCTGGCTTACTATGAAGTTTTATACACACACACACACACTCACACACGATATTCTTTTTTTTTCCACTTATTTATTTTATTTATATGAGTACACCTTAGCTGTCTTCAGACACACCAGAAGAGGGCATCTGATTCCATTGCAGATGGTTGTGAGCCACCACATGGTTGCTGGGAATTGAACTCAGGACTTCTGGAAGAGCAGTCGGTGCTCTTAACCACTGAGCCATCTCTCTAGCCACATATATATATTTTAAGACAGAGTTTGACTATGTAGTCATGGCTGGCTTGAACTGAAACTCATTATGTAGTTCAGGTTGGTTTCAAACTCATGAAGATCCACCTTCCTCTGCCTCCCAGTTTTTCAGAGCTTGGGTTTGAACCAGGACTCAGTGCTACATAAGCACTCCACTAACTGAGCTACATCCCAGGGTTCTACCCCCCCAACCTCTTTGTAGCACAGGGAGGCCCTAAACTTACTATCACTCTACCTCAGCCTGTCTCATGCTGAGAGGACAGTCACATAGCATTACAGCCAGCTAATAGAATTGTGTTGTCATTATATTATTATATAAAAATTTAAACACATAGTCAGGTTGGGTATAAGGATACATAATTTTATTCCCAGTATTCAGAACTCTGTCTCAAAAACAAAACAAAAGAGCTCAGCATGATTGTGCGTGCTAATAATCCCAGTACTTAGGGTATGGAGGCAGGAGTATTGCTGCAAGTTTAAGATCAGCCTGGTCTACAAATTGAGTTCCAGGCCACCCACAATCTGAACAAATAGATTCTTATTAACTGGGTGTGTTGATGTGTGCTTGAATCTCAGGTACTAAAGAGACTCAGGCGAGAGAATGGATTTCTTTTTTTCTTCCCCCCTCCCCTCACTCTTTCTTTAAAGCATGGTCTCCTTTTTTTTTTTTTTTTTTTTTTGGTTTTTGAGACAGGGTTTCTCTGTGTAGCCTTGGCTGTCCTGGAACTCACTCTGGAGACCAGGCTGGCCTTGAACTCAGAAATCTGCCTGCCTCTGCCTCCCAAATGCTGGGATTAAAGGTGAGCGTGCGCCACCACTGCCCCGCTTTCTTTTTTTTTCTTTTTTCTTTTTTTTTTTTTTCCCGTGGTCTCTTTATGTAGTGTGGCTATTCTGGAGCTCATTTTGTAGACCAAGCTGGCTTTGGAAATAACAGAGATGCTCCTGTCTCTGTTTCCCAAGTTCTGGGTTCTAACCTATGTGCTACCATACCAGATTCCCTCCAGGATTTCAAGACCAATAAGGACAGCATAGAAAGTCTTCTTGGAGTTCGAGGCCAGCCCGGTCTACAGAGTGAGTTCCAGGACAGCCAGGGCTACACAGAGAAACCCTGTCTCAGAAAAAAAAAAACAAAAAACAAAAAAAACCCGAAAGAAAGTCTTCTTGCTGGGCTGCGGTGGCTCACTTGGGAGATACACTCCTCCCAAGGTGGATCTTTGTGATGGAGGCCCGCTTGGTCTACAGAGGAAGTTCCAGGTCAGTCAGGGGCTACATAGAGAATCTCTGTCTGGACAAGAAAGGAAAGTTTTCATCTCGAGCCAGGCATGGTGGCCTACAACCCCAGGAAAACATGTCGATCTGCATTGTTCGACAGACTATCAACTGTGGCGCCAGGTTGTGGGCCAGTCTCAGAGAAGCCCAGGTAAGGAGGCGTGAGTGCTCTGTATAGTTTTAGTTGATCAGCTATTCTATCTGCTGGGGAAGAGGTAGTGCCTCCTCGACCCATGTGATACGTACAGATGGAAACTCAGCAGGCCCTCCTCTCTGTAGTCCAAAGATAAGGTTCCAGGCCCATTCCTAGGAGCAAGAGAGACGGGGTCATAAAAGAGCAGAGGCTTTAACTTCACAAACAAGGTAGAGAGATCCAGAATAACAACGGATCCCAATCTGCAGTGATCTATGGCGATGGGGCCTAGAACATGGCTTTCTCAGGGGCTTAACCCTTGGTTTTTCGAGACAGGGTTTCCCTGTGTAGCCCTGGCTGTCCTGGAACTCACTCTGTAGACCAGGCTGGCCTCAAACTCAGAAATCTGCCTGCCTCTGCCTCCCAAGTGCTGGGATTAAAGGCGTGCGCCACCATAGCCCGGCCAAAAAGACCACAGCTTAAAAGTCATTTGTGAAAGTTAAGACAAAGGGATCTGGGGAGGTGACTCAGAGGTTAAGAGCACTGGCTGCTCTTGTGGAGGACCCGGGTTTGATTCCCAGCACCCACGTGGTGGTTTACAGGCGCCCATAACTCTGCTTTCAAGGATCCCATACATATAGGCAAGAAAAACACTCGTATACATAAAATAAATTAATGTTAGAATAGTTAATCATATTAGCTTAATGTCTATCCTCTGTGCTGGGAAATATGGAGTGCCAGACCAACAAATACTCTCCAAACATTCTCCGAGGAATTTCTGTTTAAATTAATCCGCACAGTTCAGCACAATCCCTTCCTTGGCGAGATTCTATACCCCGGCCAGAGGAATCAGCTGAGGTATAGAATCTCTACTCATTAAAGCCACAAACCTTGAAGGCTCTACTGCTGGCATGCTCAGGAGGCAGGACAGAGCACACATGTCTGAATTCATTGTAACTGAGTCCTGGGCTGAGGGCATGCTACCCAAGTGTGAAGTCACTGAGATATAGGTCCAGTCCTTTTATTTTCTTTCTTTTTTTTTTTTTTTTAAAGATTTATTATTTATTATATGTAAGTACACTGTAGCTTGTCTTCAGACACTCCAGAAGAGGGCGTCAGATCTAGTTACAGATGGTTGTGAGCCACCATGTGGTTGCTGGGATTTGAACTCAGGACCTTCGGAAGAGCAGTCAGTGCTCTTAACTGCTGAGCCATCTCTCCAGCCTGTCCATTAGCTTCTTAAATTGCTGGGATTATAGGCACATGCCCCCACACCTGGCTTTGAGACAAAGTTTAGCTGTGTTACCTAGACTGTGGTCTTAAAATCCTAGGTTCAACCAATCCTCTTGTATCAGTCTCCCAAGTACTAGGGCATACCGTCTTAAAAGATCTGCTTCCGTTTTCACCCGCAAGGATTTAAGCTTTGTTAGTCAGTGGGAAACTGGGGAGACATAGTGCCCCATAGTGCCCCAAGGCAGCCCTAGTGACAGGTACCAAATGAAGTGTGAGGCTGGATCAGGAACAGCTGCTGCTGGCACTGCTCCAATTGAGTGTTTGTCACCTGATAATGTCTTGATGGGACCAGAGCACAGATAAGAGTCAGCCAAACCCATGATGTGATTGAGCTGGCGTGGAGGCTTGTATGGCTCAGGGTCAACCTCACCTCCTTTTCTTCAGAAAAGAGACAAATAGGACAAAGCAGAAAGGAAGCCATTATAGATCTTTCATTTTGGTGAGGACACAGCCAACCCTGCTGTTCTCAAATTGATCACTCTTGTAACCTCGCTTCCTACCTTGCCGCCTATACTTGATTTAGGCTTAAACTGGCTTAAACAGGATCATGTGGGCATGATCCTGACAGTGAAACTTAACTAAGTACACAGCCCTTGACAAAACCATTGGCCTGTGTGCTCCTTACAGGTCAGGGTATAAAGTCTCTGACACAGTCAGGTGATTGCGAGGAAGACGTGGTACAGAAAGAAATCCCTTAACAGTAGGTCCCAGGCACGGAAGCCCTCAGGCTTTAGGCCAGAGCTTACAGGTTACTGTGAGGAAGGGGAGGAAAAGGGCAGGCTGCTAAACAGGAAGCAGAGGCCCAAGGAATCATGTTTAGGATTCATTTGGTACCTGTCACTAGGGCTGTCTTGGGGCACTATGGGATCAGGTAAGATCCTAAAACCAGTACTGAATTATTTCCAAAAATATCACAAACCTCGCATTCACTCAGCTAGCGGAATGCAGATAGATACTGGCACTTCTGAGAGACAAAGGCCTATCCCTGTTGTTCAACAAGGTGACACTGTATACTAGACTAGCTTGTGATTAGAGTTCCTTTAGATCTTGTCCTAGTATTGTGACTTATGATAGCTATTCTTGGTTGTCAAGTTGACTGCATCTGGAATTAACTAAAAGACCCCAAATAGATGGCACACTGTGCTTAAATTTAAGTGAGAAGATCTACTGCTAATCCAGATCTTTGAGGCAGGAAGACACACCTTTGATCCAGATCTAACCTGGGCCATACCTGTTGCTGGAAGCCTATATATGGACATGGAAGAAGGAAGCTTTTGCTCTTTGTCTGCTTGCTCTCCCTTTGCTAGCACGTCCATTCCTTCACTAGCCTCAGAACCTACTTCTTCAGGATGCCAGTGTCTACCGAAGACCAGCAGAGACATTGAGTCTCAGGACTGAGCAACTGTTGGATTCTTAGACTTTCTATTCATAGTCACCATTGCTGGATTATTTGGACCACTACCTGTAAACCTGTAAGCCATTCTAATAAATCACACACATACACAGACACAGACACACACACAGACACACACACAGACACACAGACACAGACACACACACACACACACACACACACACACACACACACACACATGGGGGGGGGATAAGAGAGAGATTCATTCTATAAATTCTTTTACTCCAGAGAAGCCTGACTAATATAGTGTTCTTCCCTAACACGAAGGACCTCAGGCAAGGGAGGGGACTCGAGCAGGCCCAGGCGGCAGAAGGAATCTGGTCCAGTTCCCTTAACACCTGCTTTTGTGCTGAGTCATGTAAACTTTTTTATAAACTGAGACTATCACCACCTTGGCTGCCAGGCGCAGAGAAGGTCATCATGGCTTTGTTCCTTCTTATCTGTGGTCCTAGGCCTTCCAGAACTGATGGGAAATGTTGACCAAATCCAACCCCTCCCAAAGAATAGACTGGGCATGAGAGAGGCCATCTTTAATCTTTGAAGCATTCCAGGCTATATAACAAAATCTGTGGGATGGGAGTGCAGACCACACAGTGGTGAGTTTAGGGCTGGGGTGGGGGGCTATGATGGAGTTTTAACTGTATTCAGGACCTCACTGGTGGGCCATAACCCTTCCCAGCTTATTCCTTTTTTAGATTGTCCTTTTCTACATGTGGTAGGCTATGTTGTAAGGGGAGGAAGGGATCTTGTGTGCTAGCATTCACTCTAGCTTTGAGGCTGTGTTCTGATTTCTACCATTATAGCCCCGTCGGACTCTGAGGGCAGGTCTGCTCTACTGGGTTCTAGGGGAGCTTGGCAAAGATGTCAGAGCAAATGCCCCTGAATTCTATTTTTTTTCCTTCTCTCTCCAGCCCCGCTTGTTCCAGCCCAAAGATTTATTTATTTATTATATCTAAAGTGCACTGTAGCTGTCTTCAGACACCCCAGAAGAGGGCATCAGATCTCATTAAGGATGGTTGTGAGCCACCATGTGGTTGCTGGGATTTGAACTCAGGACCTTTAGAAAAAGTAGTCAGTGTTTTAACTGCTGAGCCACACAGCTCCAGCCGGAATTCTATTCTTTAAAGGGCTATTAGTAGCAAGAGTTGCATATGTTGTCATTATGTGACCTTAAAGGAATTTGGAGAGTTGAGTCCTAGCATCCTGGCTGCAGGTGGAGGCTCTACACAGAAGACAAGGGGAGCTGATGATATAGAGATGTGGGAGGTTGTGGAAAAGGGAAGTAAACGACTCCCCCTCAAAAAAAAATCTATAAAATAGGCTCAAGGCTTAGAGAAATTCGCTGCCCGTGGAATTCCAGGAGGCAGCCGTCTCCTATCACACCCTGGAGCACAGAGGTTGCAGAAACAGACATTCTGCCTTATCTCCCATTCCACAGTTTTAAAAGAAAAACAGTTTACATAAAAAGCAGTTCATGGATCTGGCTTCACCAGACCCTTCACCTTCCTATGCCACAGCTACAAAAACTGATTCTCAGATCTTGTGTCATGGGGTGTTCTCCTGCACCCATGGGATAGTGAGCCACTCAGGGCTTAGTGACACCAACATCTCAGGCCAATATAACTCTGCTCCAGCCATTTTGAGACAAAACAGAGCCTTTATCCCTTCATTTTCTTTCACTGATTTCTTAGAGTTACTTCAGAAGCATTGATGGGTTGGAAGAGGCAGGGCCTTTACACAGGAATTCCTGGGCTAGTAGTGGAGCACAGGCAGCCAGTAGATGGCATCCAAAAGGTGTTGGGTCTTGCTTCTGTGGGCTTCTCTCTGACCTTAGTTCAAGCCTGTGGTCAGGTGGTCTTGGGTGGGCTATAAAGACCATATACACTGGGTGTTCCACTGATGGCGCACAGAACCTATCCGTAGGCACACTGAAGTGGAGGGTTCCCTTAACTGAGAAAGAAGCAGGACCTTCCTGGACTGTCAAGGCTGAGTTATGCCTCGCTGAGCATCTCTAAGGACTCATGGAGACTAAGGAGCTTCAGGAGACTCAAATTCCTTACGTTCCAGCCTCAGCTCTTTCACGAACTTCGTTTGCTTCACTTGCAGGCTTTTCTAAGTCCTAAGGATCTGTGCCATCTCTGTATCAGGCACAGGCACACAGTAGGCACGTAGAGGGTACTGGATGAAGATGTTCCTCTGCCTATGATAGCTGCAGCAGCCTTTCCTTGCTCACTGGCACTTATCTTACATGAGGAAGTTGCTACAGGGTTTGCAGTTACAAAGTGGAATGAGGATTCCCGAAGCTCAGACACATCAAAGTCTGTTAAAGCTGGGGCAGCTGGTGGAGGTTGAGAGATAGCTCAGTTAGTGTTTGCTCTGCTCCCAGGAGGAACTGAGACGGGTCCTCAGCCTTCACATAAAAGGCCAGGCACACTGGCTTATGTTTATAATCCCTAGAGTTCACTGGTCAGCTAGCCTACTCTAACTGATGAGACCAGCATTCCAGTGAAAGACTGTGTCAAGACAGCTCAGCTCCTAAGGAAAGACATCTGTTGATGATTTTTGGCTTTGACATACATGTGCACACCAGACACACACACACACACACACACACACACACACACACACACACACACACGAAGTGGAGCCCAGTCCTGGGAGTGTGCACAGGGCTAGATTGGAACCCCGACAATTTCTTGGGCTATTGCTGTTGGTGTGGAATCTACCCACAAAGATCTACGTGCTTAGGGATACTGAAACAGATGCTCTTGATACGGTACCCTCTCCAGGAGAGTAACTCTTAAGTTGTAGGGATGCGGCTCTCTCCTCCTTTCTCTTTATGGAAGCAATAAGAGGCTCCATCCTCAAGAGTTAAGAGAGGGGGTCTCAGGAGCTTTGAGTCTTCCTTGCCATTTCTAGGGAGTAGGCCTTAGCTTGACTTGCTTGAGATAACCAGTGGCACTTCTTCAGCTGTTACTTGGTTTCAAGGAGGGAGGAAAAAAAAAAAAAGGGCTGAATCCCATTTGATCCTAAAGCCAGGATGCTGAAGGTGTATGGCATGGAGGTGGGGACCACTAGGCTTCCATTGTGCACAACTGTGCAGAAGTGGTCCTAGATACAAGGTGTCTTTTCTTCCCTTTGAGAGGTTCCCTTCATCTTCGGGAACCCTGCTTTAATACCTTGCCAGGGAGCCCAAGCTTTGTCAGAGGCTTCATCATAGTCACGAGCATCGTAAATGTATGCCTTAGGGCATCCGAGGGCCTTGGTCTATTCCGGCACTGTTCCAAACAAAACTGGGAACAGGAATTGGGAATGCAACCATCTGTGTCTGCCCCACTAAGTGTTTATAAATTCAAGAGGCGTTCTGTCAACACTCAGTTGAAACCAGCCCTGCCTCTGCACTCTTTGAGGTACATGTGACGTGATTTTTATGGTTTAAGATGATCTTAGTGAAGCTGATGTTAACTCGCTGGTTTTGTTTCCCTAAGAGTGTTTTGTTGGTTTGTTTGTTTATTTTCAGTGCTGTTGCTGGAGCTGAAACTAAAGTGCCCTGCATGCTGGACAAGGGCTCAACCACTAAACCACATAAGCTATATTCTTCACCTGTCTTCTGCTTTTTGTTTTTATTTATTTATTTTTAAATATTTATTTATCTTACGTACATGAGTACTCTGTCTGCATGTACACCTGCATACCAGAAGAGGGCATCAGATCCCATTACAGATGGTTGTGAGCTACCTTGAGGTTGCTGGAAATTGAACTCAGGACCTCTGGAAGAGCACTCAGTGTCCTTAACCTTTGAGCCATCTCTCCAGCCCCTTGTTTTTGTTTTTGTTTTGAGACAGGGTTTCTCTGTGTAACAGCTCTGGCTGTCCTGGAACTCTCTCTGTAAACCAGAACTCACAGAGCTCCACCTCCCTCTGCCTCCTCAGCGTTGGGATTAAAACCATGCACTACCACACCAAGGTCTTTTTGTTTTTGAGGCAGGGTTTCACTAAGTTGATCTTGAACTTGCAACCCGACTGGTCAGGTTTTGTGAGTTCCAGGGATCAAACTCAGATGGTCTGGCTAATGCAAGCAAGTGCCTTTCCCCACTGACCCCTCGTGCTAGCCCCAGGTTTCTCTTTTGAATAGAGGAATAGTAAGTCTTTGGTCATTCTAGAAGTTCTCTTTAAAACCAGTGAGAGAGAACATCCTTAGCATTCTCCTAATGGGCAAATCAGGGCAACTTTGGGGGGATAAGAATACTTTACTGTACCTGCATCCCAGAGGTGACCTGTCATTTAGGCACTGTATTGTTTTATGGGCCTCTAGTAAGAAAAAACAAAACAACTCTGTGGCCCCAGGTCACAAATCCTGCACTCAGGACTCACCAAATATCTCTGAGACCAGGTTCCTGACCTGTAGAATCACCTACACAGCTAGGCATTTTCCTGAAATGCCTGCACCGGAAGGGCTGACACTGGGGACTGAGTCCAGGGATAGTTTGGTCATGTAGTGAGACTGTCTCAAAAAACAAAATCAAAGTCGGCATGGTGGCATGTGCTTTTAACCCTAACACTCAAGAGGTGGAGCTAAGTGGAGCTTCGTGAGTTTAAGACTAGCCTGGTCAACACAGTGAGTTTCAGGCCAGCCAGGGCTACAACAATGAGACCCTACCTTAAAAAAAAAAATCAGTCACAGAATGTTTAATGTTCATTCACAGAGGAAATATACTCCAACAGTGTCCTTTTATAGATTACAAAATGTAGGGCAATTGTGTTCAGTAAGAAAGATAGCCAGGTGGTGGTGGCACACGCCTTTAATCCCAGCACTTGGGAGGCAGAGGCAGGTGGATTTCTGAGTTCGAGGCCAGCCTGGTCTACAGAGTGAGTTCCAGGACAGCCAGGGCTACACAGAGAAACCCTGTCTCAAAAAAAAAAACAAAACAAAAACAAAAACAAAAACTATAAAGATAAATGTGAGCAGAGGTCAATGCACCTTAAGCCACCAGAAAAGGGAAAAACAAAAATTCCAAGTGTCAGCCCTGTGTAACCGCTTGTGTCTGTAACCCCAGCATTCAGAAGACTGAGGCAGGAGGATTCTGAGTTCCAGATTGGGGTTACATAGTAAGACCATATCATAAAGAAAAGCTGGGGGCTGATAAGATGGCTCAGGCAGTAAGGACACTTATTGCCAAATCTGAAGACCTAGAACCATGTGGTAGAAGAGAACCTGCTCTTGCAAGTTGTCCTCTGACTGAACCAGCAGACTCGGGGCTGACCCAGGTCTGTACCATGTCCTCTTCATATATATTATAGCTTTCAGCTTAGTATTTTTATGGTACTCCTGAATGTGTGGATGAGTGTCTTCTCATGGGCTCTTTTCCTTATTATAGTTTATTTTGTCATGTTTTGCTATTATCTCTTAGAAGCCTGTGCTTTTCTAAGGGGACAGAAAGGGAATGGATCTGGAGGAGGGAGAGGTGGTGGGAAGGAACTGGGAGGAGTAGATGGAAGGGGAACTATAATTTGGACATATTGAATGAGAAAAGAGTCTATTTTCTTTCTTTTTTTTTTTTTGTTTTTTGTTTTGTTTTTTTTTCCAAGACAGGGTTTCTCTGTGTAGCCCTGGCTGTCCTGGAACTCACTCTGTAGACCAGGCTGGCCTCGAACTCAGAAATCCACCTGCCTCTGCCTCCCAAGTGCTGGAAATATTTTATATATATATATATATATACTGTCTTCAGACACACCAGAAGAGGGCAGAAGATCCCATTACAGATGGTTGTGAGCCACCATGTGGTTGCTGGGAATTGAATTCAGGACTTCTAGGAAGAGCAGTCAGTGCTCTTAACCACTGAGCCATCTCCCCTTCTTAAAGGTTCTACCACCTCTCAGTACTGCCCTCTGGGGGTTAGTTAACCTTTAATCACAAGAACCTGAGCACGAAGGAAAACAGGACTTGTTAGAAACACAGAAGATTCCAATAGTAACGAATCAAAATTGAATTGAGGCTGGGTGTGGTGGCATGTACCTTTTGCCACAGCCTCTTGGGAGGCTAAGAGGCAGGCAGATCTCTGTGAGTTCAAGGCCAACCGTGGCTATATAGTGAGACCCTGTCTCAAAAAATCAATAGAGCCAGGTGTGGTGGTGCATGCCTTTATTTCTAGCACTGAGGAAGTAGAGGCAGGAGAATCTCTTCGAGTTCTGGGTCAACCTGGTTTACTTAGTGAGTTCCAGGACAGCCAGGGCTACTCAGAGACCCTGTCTCGAAATAAATATAACTAAAATTGAGTTTAATCAAAGATTGCTTATTTGCCAAAATCAATATAGGTAGAGCCTGGGGAGATGTCTCAATGGTTAGAGCACTTGCAGGACAGGCGTGAGGACCAAAGTTTAGATGCCACATAATGCCACCTTCTCAGGATGCCTACCTGTAATTTTAGGGCTTGGAAGGCAGAGACATAGGATCCGCAGAGCAAGATGGCTGGCCCAGCTAGTGTGTAGGTGAGCTCTCCCATCTATTGAGAGCCTCTGCCTCAATGAATAAAGTGCAGAGTGATCAAGGAGGAGTTCAACCTGGGGCCTCCATGGGCACACTCACACCTGCACACACAGACATTTAGATCTACCTATCTAATTATATATAGATATATGTATACATAGAGAATGATGACAAGAAATTCAAGCCACATTTAGGGACACACTGGAAGGTGAAGGGGATTGGAATGAAAAAGGATGTAAACATGTTTCTTTCCTCCTCTGGACTCTACTTGTGCACATGATGAGGTGAGGATGAGGTGGGGTCTGTGGCAGGCTGCCTGAGCCCAAAAGTTGTACAGTGTAGTGATGGCTACAAATGTTTGCTGATGACTCACTAGCTGAACCTTGGTGGATGGCTGGCTTTTCAGTTCCAGTTGAAATTACGTTGACTATTTATTGGCTGGGTCTTTGGGCAGGAACCAGGTTTGAGGCAGAGCACATTAAGGTGTGTTAACTTTAAAAAAAAAAAAAAAAAAAGGAATGTTAACTAGACTGAGTGGCAAAGTGTGTCAGTTATGAATCCCAAGAACTTATCCAGTCCTGGCATTCCTTAACTCCTACTCAAGTTTCATGACCAAAGAAAGGTCTCCTTCCCTAGGAAGCCTTTCCTAACCAATTCCCTGCCCACTGTCAGCTGAGGTGGGTGCCCGAACTGGCCCAACAGGCCCTTCAATAATTCTTGTATCAAGGGACTTATCATGCTGAAGTCTGTTTTGAGAGAAGTTCTGTGTAGTCATGGCTGTCCTGGAATTCACAGAGATCTGCCTGCCTCTGCCTCCAGTGTTCTGGAGTTAAAGGAACACTCTGACCTTAGCTATTTTTAAAAACAGCATGTTAGGGGCTGGAGAGATGGCTTGGCGGTTAAGAGCACTGACTGTCTTCTAGGCGTCCTGAGTTCGATCCCCAGCAACCACATGGTGGCTCACAGCCATCTATAATGGGATGCAGTGCCCTCTTCCGGTGTGTCTGAAGACAGTGACAGTGTGCTCATATGCATAAAATAAACTCTTTTTAAAAAAAACCCCAGCATTTTATAATGTAGCCTAGGCTGGCCTCTAAATCATGACCCCCACGCTCACTTGCTGGGATGATTGGCATGTGCCACCACACATGATTTATATCACTGTTTTTTAAAATTTTGATATGACTAGTGAAACCTTTCTATGTTCTACACATCTTGTCCCCTCATGTCCCACTCTATACAGTCACTTTTTCTGAATATGGTTACAATTTTTTGTATTGTCTTCCTAGTCTGTTTTTTTTTTTTTT
>JADRCD010170643.1:3912-18891 GCA_019843815.1 Montemys delectorum | reverse complement strand
CAAAAAAAAAAAAAAAAAAAAAGAAAAAAAAAAGAAAAAGAAAATCTCTTGGAGATGTAGTAAGGATTTAGCACAGGAAGGACTTGTCCTCGCTTTCTTTGGGGGCGGAGTTTCAACACAGTTTTACAAATGTTTAGCCTTCCTCCTAGCTGTGCAGAGTTTTAGGGCTGCTGAATTTGAAGCTATTGTATGGCTTGGGAGCCTTACAATGTTGTCTGATGGCATTGGCTGGCTGTTGAGTGGCGGCTGGCTCATGGCTGGAACTTGTCAAGTTTGTGCAGTGTTCCGAGCGCCAGAGCGGTGTAAGGTGACTAGTTGCCCTTTCCCTCTTCTTGAGTCTTCCTCAAGTTGTCAAGAAACTTCACATTACTCTCAATTACCTAAGTCAGCCTTGTGAGCTCATGAATCACAGCCGAAGCTAACTGCATCATTTTTCCTTACATACAATTTTCGCCCTGTCTCCAAAGGAGATGCTATTCTTTTATTTAAAAAGAAAAAGATTTACTTTTTGTTCTTTGTAAGTGTGTGTTCCCGGCCATTTTGGGCACACTGTATGTGTGCATGTGAGTGCAGCCGCCCATGGGGGCTGGAAGCCAGAGGAGATGTGTTCCCCTGGAACTGGTATTGCAGGCCGTTTGAACTGCTTGATGTAGGCGCTGAGAACCCTACTTGGGTTTTCTGGTGGAACAGTACATGTTTTTATTGCACTTTGGAGGTAAACTTATCATTAGACAGGAAAAGTGTTTGGGGGAATAGTAACTCTTTACATTTCCCAATGTTTTTAAATCAGCTGGCTAAAATGCCGTTAGGGTAAAGTGTGTACACTGCTGTAACTCCCCTGGTTTTCACCCATAGCTACAGATCAGTTGCTCTCTCAGCCCCTCATTCTTACACCTTTGCCTGGGAAGAGAATTTCTTTCTTGAGATGTAACAGCAAAACAAAGTCATCTATCCACCCCACCTCTGCCCATTTGGAACTGGATGTCATGGCACGCCTGAGCCAACAGAAAGAGCACACTGGGGCTGGGGAGAGCTCCTCCACGTGGTCACATTGTTTGCTTGCTTGCTTGCAGTTCTGGGAATCAAACCAGAGACCCAGGACATGGTAGAGAGGAACTCTAACATTGAGCTATACCCCAGCCTGTGTTTTTAGAGATCTTGCTAAGTAGTGAAGCCTGGCCTAGAACCATGGGTAATTTAGTCTCACCGCTCTAGTGCCTCAGATGACAGGTGTGTGTCGCCATCCCCAGCACTGTATTAGGTGTTAACCTTTTGGGAGCCAGAAGTCCTTATGTAGCATAGGAGGTACAAGGTGCCTTCCTGACATGGGGATTGGTGCTGGGGGACTACGTGGGTACTTTTAGTTCTTACAAGTTATTTAAAACATTGTAAGTGGAGCTGTATGTGGAGGTGTGTGCCCGTAATTCCAGCATGTAGGAGTCAGGCAGGAAGACTGCTGTAAGTGTCAGGCCAGCTCGGTCTACGTGAAGAGTTCTAGGTCTGCATAATGATACACTATCTGAAAAAAAAACTGAAATAAAAATGATAAACAGTAAACGTAATATACTTTTTCACTGTCAGCTTGTTTGAATTTATTTTTTTAAAGATTTATTTATTTATTTATTTATTATGTAAGTACACTGTAGATGTCTTCGGACATCCCAGAAGAGGGCATCCGATCCCATTACAGGTAGTTGTGAGCCACCATGTGGTTGCTGGGATTTGAACTCAGGACCTTTGGAAGAGTAGTCAGTGCTCTTAACCACTGAGCCATCTTTCCAACACCTGTTTGGATTTATAATCACCATGGAAACACATCTCTGGGTGTGCCAGATATTTCCAGAAATGTTTAACCGAAGAGGGGAGATAAACCCTATGAGGGCAAAGTTTCATGGACTAGGTCAAATTGATTAAAAGGGCAATCAGGTTGAGCTCCAGTGCTGCTCTCTGTCTACTTCCTGACTTAGGATCCAGCATGACCTAATGCTCCTTGCATGTCCTCCCGACTGTGAGCCAGGTAAGCCTTCTTTCCTGTCCCAGCATTGAGAAAGGCTGGCGGGGGGGGGGGGGGGGGGAGGGAGGGAATGTCGCCAATGCTGGCTTGCTCATTTTGATGCTTTCTGTTCTCTCCTCTCTGTGTCCTTGATTCTGTATTAATCTGGGAGGTTTTCTTGACGTCATGTACTTTTTGTCAGGTCTTTTGAAAGAGGCAAAAGTTCTGGGTGTTAGGAACAGTACGGTAGAAAGCATAGAACTGGGGAGATTTTAAAGGAGATTAGATTGGGTTGCAAACATCTGGGAATATAACTTAGCTCATAGATTGCTCACCAAAATGGACAAGGACCTGTGTTTAATTCAGGAGAACACACACACACACACACATACACATAGCAGAATTTCGTTCCTTTAGATAACCTAGAAAAGCATTGTAGGGAGTCCAGTGGATAAGAATGATGAAGTCAAAGGGTTAAAAATGAGAAATGGGACGGGCTGGAGAGATGGCTCATAGGTTAAGAGCGCTGACTGCTCTGGCAAAGGTCCTGAGTTCAAATCCCAGCAACCACATGGTGGCTCACAACCATCTGTAATGAGATCTGGCGCCCTCTTCTGGTGTGTCTGAAGACAGCTACAGTGTACTTACGTATAATAAATAAATAAATCTTTAAAAAAAAATGAGAAATGGGCTGAGCCTGGTGGTACACAGCTTTAATCCCAACATGAATTCCAGACAGAGGTCTCTATTAGGATAGCCTGGTCTAGGTAGTTTCTGGCCAGCCTTTGTCTTAGGGAAGGGGAGAGGAAGAATGAGGCAGGGACAGAGAGAAGTAGGAATGGATGGATAGAGGGAGGGACAGAGGGAGGTAGGGAGGGAAGGGGGAAGGGTGATTGGGAGGACATATATAATTTGATTTAGGTCTTTAAAGGAGAATTGGGCAGCCATGGCATTATCTGCTGTTTGGTCGCCCGTATAAAGCAAATTAAATAGAGCCAATCCTTGTCCTCAGCACCTACTACACAATGAAGTACTTAGTGGATACTATTAAAGAAGTTAAGATTTTTAAATAGAATGAGGAAGTAATTTGTTTTGATTAGGCAGGTTTAGTTTGGCATGCCTCTTCTGCATGCTAACTACATATAGAGAGTGGAAGGAACAGAGCATAGGCCTGAAGAGTGTCAGGATTCAGAATGCAGGAAGTCAGGCCAGTCTCCCCCCCCCTTCTATTACTTTTTATAAAGAATCAATGCTAAATCCTCTTGATTGAAATTGCTTTCATACAGAGTGCCCTGTGTTAATTTACTTCTGTTAATACTGTTACTCTGACACAATTCTTTCATCGTAAGCTGTAGTGAGCCTTATGGGGAACATGGAATAAATTTTTCCATAAACCTAAATGTGTAGTATTTTTAAATTTTTAAACCTTTTATTAATTTATCATCATCATCGTGTGTGTGTGTGTGTGTGTGTGTGTGTGTGTGTGTGTGTGTAGATCAGAGGACAGTTCCATGGAGTTCATTCTCTCTTTTAACATTTCCCTGGGTTCCACAGACTGAACTCAGAGTCTTCAGGGCTCCCTTGGCCAGGCTATAAAATCCATCTTTATCTGCTGAGTCATCTGAATGGCCCCAGGAAGTGCTTTCAACTTGGTAAAATTTCAGAAGTTGTTGTTCTGGTTTGGAGATTCAGATCTTTGAAAGCTGTTGTTTTAAAGCTCTTGACCATCGATTGTAACCTGTAGTTGCTCAATATGTCGGATGGACTGTCCTAGAGGAAAGACATTCTACATTTGGGATAGGTCAGCTAGCTTACTCCTCCTAGTATGTGTGGCAGCAGCTGCCTTTCCATCAGCCAAAATGAATCATATGGTCATATGGCTAGACCAGATGCCAGCAGAGATGAAGATGTGTCATCCTCATCAGTGTCCAGGAAACCATGGCAACAGCTAGAGCTCATCATCCTCTCCTAGGAAGGGAGCAGTGTCAGAACTCACGATAAGATCTACCACAGCTTGTTTAGAGGTTCTAGCAGGGGAGCGCAGCTACTCGTATAACCTTGACCGAAGACCTGTCCTCCTCTATTCGGGGAAGGTCGTCCATGGGGAGGGGGGAGGCAAAGGGGGTTTGTTCTTGTTTTTGTTTGTTTGTTTGTTTGTTTTGGAGGGGAACCTGGGAAAGGGAAAATGTACATGTGAATAAAGAAAATACCTAATTAAAAAAAAAAAAAGATCTACCACAGTACAACTCAGACTGGAACACTTTAAAATAACTTAGAGTTATTATAATAAGTGTTTTATCTACATGTATATACATATATGGACATGGTGTATGGGTCTTGTGCTTGAGGATCAGAAGAGGGTGTTGGATCCTCCTAGATCTAGAGTTACAGGTGGTTGTGAGCAGCCATGTTGGAACTGGAGTTGAACCTGAGTTCTCTGCAGGAGCAACAAGTGCTGTTGACTAATGGACCAAGCATGTTTTTTTGGGTTTTTTTGTTTTGTTTTGTTTTGTTTTTTTGGTTTTTCGAGACAGGGTTTTTCTGTGTAGCCCTGGCTGTCCTGGAACTCACTCTGTAGACCAGGATGGCCTCGAACTCAGAAATCCACCTGCCTCTGCCTCCCAAGTGCTGGGATTAAAGGTGTGCGCCACCACCGCCTGGCTAAAATTCAGTGTTCCTTTTTTTTTTTTTTTATTTTGGTTTTTTCTTTTTTTTTTAGTGAGTTATTATTATAAATAAGTACACTGTTGAGCTCTTCAGATACACCAGAAGAGGGCATCAGATTTCACTATGGGTGGTTGTGAGCCACCATGTGGTTGCTGAGATTTGAACTCAGGACCTTTGGAAAAGCAGTCAGTGTTCTTACCCACTGAGTCATCTTGCCAGCCCCCAAGCATGTTTTTTTAAGATATATGCACAGTTCAAAGAACAGTAGTACATGCTTGCACAAACCATGAAGCTTAAGAAACATAAATAGTACCCTTGAAGGACTCCATGCTTTTATTACCATTGCTCAAACAAAACTATTCTCATGGAGCTTGTGTTGAATTCTCTCATGGAACCATCCCAATGTATGCCCCCCCAACCCCGCACCCCCCACCCCCGTCGTAAAGCATGGGGTTTCTTCAGGGTATGTGCTTAAGTTCAGGTCGTAGCTTGTAGGGTGTATGCTGCTTCAGTTAGTAGATTGTTCCAGGTTGTTCCCTCTTCGACTAGGAGTGTGCATATTCACACTGTTCATGTAAAAATTCACATTCACGTTTGGTCTCATGAAGACAGACCAGATTATTGAATGTATTAGAAAGTGCTTCTCACACTTGATGGTGTATGCAAACCACCAGGGATGTTAGTGAAGCACAGCTTCGGCTTTATATCCTCTCCCCCATGCCTCTCCTTTATTGAGACAGGGTTTCACTACGTAGCCCTGGCTGTCCCGGAACTTACTATGTACACCAGGCTGGCCTTGAAGTCAAGGAGATCCGATGGCCTCTGCCCCAAGAGTGTTGAGATTAAAGGTGTATGTCACCACAGTCCAGCTTCTCTCTCTACTTTAAGTTTGTGTCTGGTTATGCAGGCTTATGATCCTAACTACTATGGATATTGAGGCAGGAGGATTACAAATTTAAGATCTATCTTGGCAACTTAGTGAGACTCTGTCTCAAAATAAAAAAGTAGAAACTGTTGGGGTGATATCTCAGAGATGGAACACTCACACAACATACACAAAACACTGTGTTCAGTCCTCAGTGCCACAGAAAATACAACAAAAACTCTCAAACTTCTTAGACTACTTGAAATAATGTGAATGGCGCATCTTAATCACCATTCAATTGCTACAGACAGTCACCATGACCAAGGCAGCTCTTACAACAGAAGCATTTAATGGCAGGCTGGCCTATAGTTTCAGAGGGTGGGTCCCTTATCATCAAAGCAGGGAACACGGAAGCATGCAGGTAGGCATGATGCTGGAGACAGAGCTTCAGCAGGCACAGGAAAAGAGACACACACTGGTCCTGATATGGCCTTTGAAAACCTCACAGCCCACCTCCAGTGACATGCCTCCTCCAACAAGGCCAGTCCTTGTCCTTCCCTGACAGCTTATCACCTGGGGACTAAGCATCCCCAGATTGGAGGCCAATCTCATTCAAACCACTAGAGCTTGTAAATCGCATCTACTGTGTTGTTCAGGGACCAAGGGCAACAGCATCTAGTAGTACAGACTCAGTACAGATTCTTGTTTTTCTATCATGGAGACAGGTTCCCATACAGCCCAGGCTGGCCTCAAACTCAGTACGTGTGAGGATAAGTCTGAACTTTCGATTCTCCTGTTTCTACCTCCTTAGTGCCAGGGTTGCGTTGAGTACCACCACGCCCAGTTTATGTGGTGTTGGGCCTAAGACCTAGGCCATGGTGCATGTTAAGGCAAGAGTACCAATAAGCCACGTCACCAACCATTGGATAACATTTTCCCCAAAATGTTTTCCATCTGTGGTTGGCTGCGTTTGCAGGTACGTAACAACCCTGGAACATGGAGATCCAACTGCGGTACTTAATCTAGTTACTAGATTCCTGGAGCAACTCCATAGGAAGTTGGCACCATAATCCCATGGTAAAGGATACAGGCTATGTAAAGGATGTAGGACCCATATGTACATCATGCTATGAGTCAGGAGGCCTGGGTCTTTGAGCCAGTGCGGTAAGAATGTTCTGTCTCAGGAGTTCCCAGGCTCCTTTCATAAGTGAAGAAGAGGGGATAGTGAAATGAGGCCTTAGTACCTGCTTGTCTTACAGTCCCCCATCTCTTTCTCCTCTGGTCATTTCTTGTGGTCAATTTTCCTGTCTCAGGATTGAAGACTCAGAGTGTCTCCATTAAAGTCAACAGTACAGCGGGGAGTGAGGCCAAGTGTCCTCTATCAAATCAGTGCTGCCTTGTTTCTCATGGAAGTGTAAGACAGGCTTCGATGTTCCTGAGAAGCATCTGAGGCTTCTAGCCCCGCTGTGATAGGTGTGGCCATGAAGTCACTGTGCAGTTGAGTGCTGCCTGGCCATGTATCAGTGTCCGTTGGTAACTAGCTCCAGTATCGATCTGTGTCTGTTCTTTCTGGCCTTTCAGACTCCAGTCACCGGCCATCTAGTCAGAGACCTACTTGAAGGTTGTAGAGCACTGCAGGCTGAGGAGCATGCAAGGGCATTCCAAACTTGGTTTTGGTGGGCTTACAAAATGGAGGCCTGAGTATTTATAATCATTCTTTTGAGTTATTTCCTAAATAATCAAAGAGATATATTTTTTAAAAGGTTTATTTTATTATTATATGAGTACACTGTCGCTGTCTTCAGGCACTCCAGAAGAGGGCATCAATCCCATTACAGATGGTTGCGAGGCATCATGTAGTAGCTAGGAATTGAACTCAGGACCTCTAGAAGAGTAGTCAGTGCTCTTAACCACTGAGCCATCTCTCCAGCCCAAAGGGATGTATTTTTAAGTCAATTTAATGATTTTTTTAAATGTATGTAAGAATGTTAGATGACTCTAACCTAATTTTATTTGCAGGATAAATGACTTATACTGTATTTAGAATACCAATGAAATGGTTTTTATGATAAATATTATCTTTGTCACTTTGTATTCTGATGAAATTAATATGGAGTAACTTATAAATAAAGGGATATGGCTTATTACTTTTTAATTTTATTTTATTTATTTTATGTGTATGAGTATACTATAGCTGTACAGATGGCCATGAGCCATCATGTGTGTGGCTGCTAGAAATTGAACTCAGGACCTCTACTGGCCCCACTCGCTCCAGCCCCGCTCGCTCTGGCCCGCTCACTCCTGTATTCACTGTAGCTGTCATCAGATGCACCAGAAGAGGGTGTTCAATCTTATTACAGGTGGTTGTGAGCCACCATGTGGTTGCTGGGATCTGAACTCAGGACCTTCGGAAGAGCAGTGAGTGCTCTTACCCGCTGAGCCATCTCACCAGCCCGGCTTATTACTTAATATTTACATAGTATAATGGTATATATTTTATTGTGTCTTTTATATTGACAATTTAAAATTTTTGGTGACGAAATTCTGGAACAAGCACAACGTAATTTTCAGTCTTCCCCATAGTGATAGGAACCACCGTTGCATCTCTTCCTCCTTCCCCTTTTCTTCCTCCTCTTCCTCTTTGTGGTTTTGTTTGAAAGAGGGTCTCACTATGTAGCCCAGGCTACCCTCTATCTTTGGGCAATCTTCTTACCTCAGCATCATTAGTGCTACTGCTACAGGAGTGTACCATCATGACAAGCAAATGCCGTCACTTTAGTTCATCACTGTATCTTCCGGGGCAATCAAAGGCCTCATATGGGTTTCAGTTACATGAATTATACAAAAATAAAAGCACTTCTATTCAAGGTAGATTAGAAAACATTCCTAATTTTTTTTTGTTTTTGTTTTGATTTTGATTCAGGATCTGTGTAGTCCTAGCTGGCTTGGAACTCGCTACGTAGACCAGGCTGGCTTCAAACTCACAGTGATCTGCCTGCCTCTGCCTCCCAAGTGCTGAGATTAAAGGCATGCACCTCCATACCTGACTTCTGCACTGTATTTTATAAAGCAAAACAAAACAAAACCCCTCACTTTCATGTCACAAAACAGATCTGTGCCCAACTCATAGAGTATAGTATTACTCCTGCACCTGTATGGAAATCAGTGTGAGTGTAATTTATCTAAGTTTTACATTTTATCATTTCATTTTATTTTTCCTTTGCAGATTGAATTCTTCTCTTAAACTTCTGGATGTTTTTTTACTAGTGGAACCATTTTCTTCGTAGCAGTCAATGGCTTAATTTGAACAAGCGTTGCTGTGGCGTTGGTTCCGCTGTGCTTCAGGAAGCTCGAGTCTGAAGGATACAGGGCTTCTTGTGATGACAACATGACCCACAGTAAAGGAAGACCTGTCACTTACAAGACAAGTGCCAGTCCGGAGAGCGGAGGAGGGTTCGTAGATTGGACTTTAAATTTAAATACAATTCAATCTGACAAGTTTTTAAACTTACTTTTAAGCATGGTGCCAGTCATTTACCAGAAAAATCAGGAAGACAGGCATAAAAAAGTAAACGGCATTTGGCAGGACGGGCTGTCGGGTGCGGCACAGACCTTCAGCAAGCGATCAGAGCCACATCTGGACTACCATGAGTTCTCAGAGCAGGCCTTCCACAGCAGCAGCGGGCACGCTCCAGCCAGCTGTAGCCCCAAGTACGACGACTATGCCGGCTATAACTACTGTGACGGGAGGGAAGCTTCGGAAACCACCGCCATGTTACAGGACGAAGGTCTGTCCAGCGAGGGCGATGATGTTATTGTGGAAACAAGCCAGAGGCTCCCGAAAGAGTCTAGTGGGGTCATGGCTCTGCAGATACTGGTGCCGTTCTTGCTGGCTGGGTTTGGGACAGTTTCCGCCGGCATGGTTTTGGACATAGTGCAGGTGAGATTTCATTTTTAGTTTCACTGTATGTGCGCGCACGTGTGTGTGTGTGTGTGTGTGTGTGTGTGTGTGTGTGTGTGCATGCGCACCTCATACATGCATACTAACCTTGGGTATCTTCCTTAGTTGCTTTCATCGTGTTTATGAGGCAGGGTCTCTCTTCCACCTGAAACTCACTGACTTGGCTGGCAACTGTTAAAGCTCTAGGGGCCTGGACTGCCTCAGCCTTCTCACTCTGGGATTATGTGTGTGTCACCATGCTTGGTTTTCTGATTTTTATTAATTAATTAATTATGTGACTGACATAACTAGTGCTGGAACCCAGACTCCAGTCCAGATGATGAAGTCCCACAGGTTCTTAACTGTTAGCTACATGGACTCTGCCATTATGAAATGGTAAAGTAACTGGGCATTGTGGTACCTGCCTGCCATCTAGCATTTGGGATGCAGAGGCATGAGGCTTACCAGTTTCAGGCTGACTTAGGCTATGGTAGTGAGTTAGTGGCCAGCCTGAGCTATCTTAAAAACTCAAGGGCTGGTAAGCGCCTCAGTGGTAGAGTGTTTGCCTCACAATGTGATAGGCTGTGGTCTTCATCTTGAGGACTGCCAGAAAAAAAAAGTGAGAGAGAGTAAATCTTAGGAGCGTCAGGATGTCAGGCTTAGTTGTAGCTATTGGTGTTAGCTATAGAGTGGGGCATAGTGATGTCAGATGTTGAACCAACACCAATGAAATCAGCTAAAGTCCTCAGACCCTGATCTCAGGAGGGTGTGGTAATTCATGAACACACTCACTGATGAGATAGCCTGTGCTGTCCTTTAAAAGCAGGAAGCAGCAGGGATGCTGTCCCAAGCCTTTAATCCTAGTCACCCAGGAGGCAGAAGCAGGCAGGTCTCTGAGTTTGAGGCTAGCCTGATCTACACGGTGACTTTCAAGCCACCCAGGGCCACATAGTGAGACACTGTCTCCATAGCAGTGATAGCAAGGAAGCAAAATTGGGGTAAAACTCCAGGTTTTTGTAAACGTCCTGTGCTAAGAGAAGCCGTTGCTTTGTTTTTTCAGCACTGGGAGGTGTTCAAAAATGTGACAGAAGTCTTCATTTTGGTCCCCGCGCTTCTTGGTCTTAAAGGGAACTTGGAAATGACGCTAGCTTCTCGATTATCCACTGCAGTAAGTTTTTTCCTATTATGTGTGTTACTTATTTCTCTCCACTTAGAAGAGTCTCTGTGACAAGGAGGTTGGTTTCCTGTCTGGTAAGTTTCCCGGCCTCAGAGTTACACTAAATAGCATTGACTGATAGTGCCCTGAAAGATCTTGGATTCTCTCACCTGAGGAGATGGGCCTGCTTTCTATTATCACCAGAAGCCATAGTATCTTTGCCTCTTTTTTTTTTTTTTTTTTTTTTGTAATTTTTGAGACAGGGTTTCTCTGTGTAGCCCTGGCTGTCCTGGAACTCAGTCTGTAGACCAGGCTGGCCTCGAACTCAGAAATCCGCCTGCCTCTGCCTCCCAAGTGCTGGGATTAAAGGTGTCGCCACCACCACCATCGCTGCCACCACCACTTGGCTGTTTGCCTCTTTTGATGCCAGGCCGCACTAGCAGGTATTATTAGTGCACAAGACGTGGGGTGGGCAGGTACTGAGAGTGTATGGGTCTGAGGTCGGCTGAGTTGAAAATGGAGCGAGAATCCTTTGTATCCTCTTTTATAATCTGACCTATCATATTTGGCTCATCTGTTCATATCAGTGGATCTATATTTATACTGCATTAGCTAGTGCTGTTTTATCAGACGGGGCTTTAGATTTGCTGTATAGACAAGATTGGTCCTGAACTCAGAGATCCTCCTGCCTCTGACTCCAAGTATTGGGATTAAAGGCGTGTGCCACCCTGCACATGGCTATCTCCTTTTGTATTATAGAATCCCTAGTTTGATTTATGACCCATTATTGGATGTTTAACCATGCTCTAATGGCCAATTGTAATAGAGAGTGTTATGCCAGGAGCTGGAGAGAGGCGGCTTAGAGATTAAGAGCACTTACTTGCATGTGACCCCACCACGTGGCAGTTCACAACTGTCTGTAACTCCACCCACCACATGGCAGTTCACAACTGTCCATAACTCCACCAACCACATGGCAGTTCACAACTGTTCGTGGCTCCGGTTCCAGGAAAATAGATGTCCTCTTCTGGCCTTCAGGCACCAAGCTTGTGGTATGCATGCATATAGGCAAACAATTATAAATAAATAAGCAATGCTGAGTATATACACATATATAAATATATTATATGTCATTATTATACATAATATATTATAATATAACATATTATATATAATATGCATAGTATTATAGGAATACATAATATATGTATATTATAGAAATTATGAATATTATAAATACATACTATCATATGCACATATAAAATATATAATATATTATAAATACACATATTTATGTGCAATATATAATACATAACATATACTATATTATATATATTATGGAGATACATTTATATAGTATATACTATATCACATATACATATAACTGAGATAAGGTGTCACTCTGTAGCCCTGGCTGGTCTGGAACTCATTGTGTAGCCTGAACAGGCATCACAGAGATGCCCTGCCGCTGCCTCTCTTGTGCTGGGATTGAAGGTATGCAGCATCATGCCTGACTTAATAGTTAGGGTAAGTGAATGACAGTAGAGGCATAAGACAGACACACCATCAGATACTGGCTTACTGATTTCTCTAGTGGCTTACTTAAAGCAATCCATGTACTGCGTGTCTGCCAAGCATGACTTCACCTGCTAGCTGAAACAGAATGACCTGGAAAAGTACCTGGACTGGGTCATTGCCAGTAGCAACCTGCTGATTGCTGTGTTTGCTTCTATGAATCCTGGCTATGTGCCACCATGCTAAGATAGATTTTCTTCAACAGTTGGGCTAGGGGCAAGAATACAGTGGAGACTCATGACATATATTTACATAGTTTAATCTTAATCTAGACTTAGAAACTTTAAAAAAATATCTTAAAATCTGAAAGCCCACACAGGGAGTGGTGGCCATGCATTTAATCCCAGCACTTGGGAGGCAGAGGTGAATCTCTCTGAGTTCAAGGCCAGCTTGGTCTACAATGTGAGTTCCAGGATAAGACAGCTAGGGCCATTACACAAAGAAACTCTGTCTTGGGAACCCCCCGCCCCAAAAGAGCAGCTTCCTGTATTATATATTCAAACTCAAAGTTTAAGGGTAACTTTTTCACAAGTGATAATGTGATATGATAAATATATTTAAAACTAGCCAGGCAGTGGTGGCATATGTCTTTAATCCCAACACTTGGGAAGGAGAGGCAGGTGGATTTCTGAATTTGAGGCCAGCCTGGTCTACAGAGTGAGTTCCAGGACAGCCAGGGCTACACAGAGAAACCTTTTCTCAAAAAAACAAAAAAGAAAAAAAAAAATATATATATATATAATTTAAAACTTTTAGAAAAATAAGAGATGGGTCTGAGAAGATAGCTTAGTGGGCAGAGTGCCTGCCGTGTAGGTGAGAGGACCTGTGCGTGACCCGAGGTAGTGCATGAGTGTAATCCCAGTCCTGGGGAGGCAGAGGCAGGAGAGGCCCCGAGTCTCACTGGCCAGCCAGTCTAGCTACTCGGTCAGTCGCAGACCAGCAAGACACCTTGTCTAAGACAGAGTGGATGACACCTGGGGAATGCCATCTTAAGGTGTGCCCTGGCCTCTAATGCACATGCACACGATGTGCATGTGCCCCTGCAAACGCACAAACTTCATGCATATACCCCCTCCCCCACAAACACACAATTTCTTGAAAAAATCTAATTGTGAAATCTTTTTTTGTTTGTTTGTTTTTGAGACAGGGTTTCTCTGTGTAGCCCTGGCTGTCCTGGAACTCACTCTGTAGACCAGGCTGGCCTCGAACTCAGAAATCCGCCTGCCTCTGCCTTCCAAGTGTGAGGATTAAAGGCGTGTGCCATCACTGCCCAGCTTAGTTATGAAATCTTGATGTTTAAAATTTAAATGTTATGCTTATTGATTATTCCATACCTTTTTTGTTTTGTTTTTGTTTTTTTTTTGTTTGTTTTTCGAGACATGGTTTCTCTGTATAGCCCTGGCTGTCCTGGAACTCACTCTGTAGACCAAGCTGGCCTTGAACACAGAAATCTGCCTGCCTCTGCCTCCCAAGTGCAGAGATCAAAGGCGTGTGCCACCACCGCCTGACCTTACCTTCTTATTGAATGGCGACATGTATTAACATGCTGGGTTTGGATTTTAGTTCCTGATCATTTGGCATCCAGATGGCATGTGTTGGGTATATCCCCAGCCTTTAAGAAGGAAAAACAAAAGCATATGTGGCTTTCCTGTCGTTTTGAGAATTAGTGGACAGACATGACTATCACTCACACCTGAGTCCAGGAGGCAACTTCCAGGAGAAACTGAGGCAGTGGTCTTAGAAAACCAGAGTGGAAGCATTTGAGGAGGAGAACACTACTGGATGGAATGAAAAGGTGGCTTCTGCGTCATTATTGCAAAATGGACTTTGTTCTGATAAATACAGCTAAGCGTACAAGCATTTAAGCAACACGATAACTTTGCCAGGAATAGTGAAGTTTTGGGTCAGTTACCTCAAAGAACATTGTTCTAAATGCAGCTGTCATACTTGAGCCTTGTCCAGCGTTTGTTTAGACTCGTAATAGATTATGTCATTCTCTTTAGAAATAGGTCACGCTGTAGGAAACCCAGTTAAAAAGAATATATTTTAAATAAGACTTGTCATCTTTAATCCACATGTTGACATTAAGTCTCATAAAGGTGAATCTAATCTTGAGGGGGACGTCTACTGAGACAGCGTGCTGGTTAGTTTTCCCTTAGCTCAGTACAGCCTAGAATTAGCTGAAAGGCGTTATCAACTGAGAAAATGCCTCCATAAGTTGCAGCTGTAGGGCATTTTTCTTAATTAGTGGTTGATGGGAGAGGGCCCAGTCCATTGTGAGTGGTGCCATCCCTGGGCTGGTGGTCCTGGGTTCTATAAGAAAGCAGGCTAAGCAAGTCATGGGGATGAAGCCAGTAGGCAGCACCTCCATGGCCTCTGCATCAGCAGGCCTTCAAGTTCTTGCCCTGACTTTCTTCACTGGTGAACAGTGATCCAGAAGTGTAAGCCAAATAAACCGTTTTGTCTCCAAGTTGCTTTGGTCATGGTGTTTCACCACAGCAATAGAAGCTCCAACCAAGACAGGCAGGGTCTCACTGTACAGCCATGGCTAACTTGGCGCTCACTCTGTAGACAAGGCTGGCCTGGCACTTGTTGCTGTCTTCTGCCTCTGCCTCCTGTGTACAGGGATTGCAGGTATGGAAAATCACACCCGACTCCGCCTTAATAACTTTTTTTCTAACTCCACTCTAGTATCTGTTTTGTGTTAAGTATTTTCCTTTTGGGCCTCTCTCTCTCTCTCTCTCTCTCTCTCTCTCTCTCTCTCTCTCTCTCTCTCTCTCTCT
>JADRCD010170642.1:0-10182 GCA_019843815.1 Montemys delectorum | reverse complement strand
TACAGTATACTCCCTTTATCTTACTTCATCGTGACATCCAGTAACTCAGTGTGATGGTTATGGTTTACAAACTTGTAGTCAACTGGAGAAGCAAATAGAATTGAATATCTCATCTAGTTTAATAAAATCCCTGGGTGATTCATACACACAAAAGTTTGAAAACACTGTTCTAGAGGAGGTAAAGAAGGAGACTGGGATCCAAAGGAATTCTTTCCTTGAAGAGCATTGAGTATGTTTTTCCGTTAATTCTTGTCTAGGGGTCTGATATGTCCTCAAGTCCTGCAAAGGGCAATTTTAGCCTGAGTACCGTGTGAGACACTGACATTTTATACTTCATTTCCATACAAAGCAGAGACAAGTACTGAATAACGTGCAAATGTCATAAACTGTGACAGGAACTGGAAGGCAGAAAGTTAGCAGACAGCATCTAAAAAGGTCTTATCCAGTGAGCTGAGTGTTCAGTTTCTAACAATAAAGAAATAAATATATATTTCTTGTGATTTTAATCGCATCCCTCAGAAAGAACTGAAGACCCAGCAGGGATCTTTGCAAGCCTCCAACTGTCCCTGAGGGTATCTGGGGGGCCAAAGCGTCTTCATGATCCTCATGATGGGATTAACTTGTCATCTGCTTTTTACACTCAGCTACCTGAGAAAAATATGAAAACATCCCTCGCTTTTCAGAGCACATTTCCATGAGAGACTAGATCTTCTTCAGATAACTCAGCCAAAGCGACAAGCCTCAACGGATAACAGAGGAAAATATGAGAACAGAGTTGTCATCATTTTGCCAGCCATCAAAAATTTAAAAAGACATGTAAGTCGCCAGTAAGATTTTTTGCCTGTGAAGTTCTTTTTCACAAAATGGATGTCTATGTTAATATTATTATTATTGGTATTTTAAGTCAAATAAATATATAAAACAAACAATTGTTAATTTCTAACATGAAATATTAATGTATATAATTTGTTTGGGTAATTTTTAGAGTTTGAGGGGAATTATGAACAAGCATACCAAAAACCATCCTATTAATTCTCCCTCCCTCTGTGCACTTCAAGTTCTTGAAGGCTGCTTGTATGTCTGGTGATGTGGAAAGTCAGACTCACTAGGCAAGTGTTCAGCAGCTACACATCAGCCTTCATTCTTCATAGGTATTAGAGTCCCTCAACTGCCAGCTTCTCCTGTAAAGTTAGATTTTGTTGAGTCTCCCTGAATGCAGTCTAGCCTATCTCGCCTTTTATTCTACTCACTTATGCATGGATTTTAAGAGATTACTTGATTATTTTTGTGTGTGCTTCTGTGCATGTGTGCATAGGCATGCAGTGTCTGTGGAGGCCAGAAGAGAGCATCAGACACCATGGAGCTAGAGTTATGGATGGTTGTGAACCAACTGATGTGGGTGCTGGGAAAGCGACTCAGGATTTCTGAAGGAGCAGCAAGCACTGTTAACTGCCTAGCCATTTCACTCTTTGACAAGTCTCCCCTGAGTTGGTTTTTACCCAGATGACCTGGCCCACCGCATGCTGGCCTGCTCTGTTTGTTCATCCTTCTTTAATACCACTCTCTTCTCCATCCAACCACCTTAGTTTCTCCTCACTTAAAGTCATGCTGCAGACGAAGAGAGCTGATGAAAGCATTTAAGATTAAAAAGCACATTCGGATTAAAAACTACAACTGCACCTTGTAGTCCAAACCGTCAGAGCAGTTGAAGACCACACACTGGATGGCGAGCGCTTTTGCTAGGTCTTTGGTGGTCTCTGTTTTCCCTGTGCCAGCAGGGCCAGCTGGTGCACCTCCGAGGTCAAGCTGCAAAGCCCCCATGAGGCAAAGATAGCAGCGATCCTGAAGAAAACAATTGATTGCTGTTATCAAAGAGAATTGGCTTTAAATACAAATTCATAGGTCTGATTCATTTGTTTGATAGAAGTGTGAGCGTGTGTGTCAGTGGTCAACATTAGGGCAATCTTTTTTATTTTTTGAGCCAAGGTCTCTCACTGATTTCTTAGACTGGCTGGCCAGTTATCTGCAGGGATCTGCCTGTTCCTGCTTCCCTAACACTGTGATTGCAGCCCCAGGCCTCCATGCCCAGCTTCTTATATGGCTTCTAGGGATCTGAACTCTCCATGGCTGCATGGCTAGCACTTTCCAGAAGGAGACATCTCCCTGGCCCTGAAAAATTCTAGCTGAAATGTACTCGCAGACCCAGGAGTGCAAATCAAACAACACCAAGTCTTTGCTTTGGAAAGATGTGGTGACGGTGGAAACGATCATGATTGCCCTGGGCCAGCGTGAACCTCAGTGCTCAGTAACGTACTGTGAGAGGAGTGATGACCAGTCTCGGGCATGCTCCCAAGTACTCGTAGGCATAGGTGTACTGAGACAAGGCCATTCTAGCCACACAGTTATCCAGGTCCACGTCCCAGTAATAGCGCAGTTGCCGCTGCCAGTCGAAGGAGTCGGCTGAGTCTACCTACATCGGTGACAGAAATGATGGGTGGGTGAGACATGTGGGGTTTGCCTCTTGCCATGCCATTTTCCTTCAATGAGGCATTTACCTTGGCTTGAACCAGTTCAGAAACGATATCTCTTGCGTGCACATCAATGGTAATCAATGCAGTTATGATGTTTCTGTGTAATTTAGGAAGACTGCCTCGAACTATTGCAGCCAGGGCATTTAATCTCTACGAATGAAAGAATTTCGGCAGTAAATTTTCAACCTCATCCTGAAGTGTTTTCATTATTAGATTTAAAGTAGATATGTGATAAAAAAAACCCATCTAATTAGAAAACTTTATAATTCTGTGACCAAATGATACAATGTTTTAATTCCCTAAGACTTCTATGAAGCACAGACTATTTTTATTTATTTATTTAAGATTTAGACAACCTTTAATCCCAGCACTTGGGAGGAAGAGGCAGGCAGATTTCTGAGTTTGAGGCCTGGTCTACAGAGTGAGTTCCAGGACAGCCAGGGCTATACAGAGAAATCCTGTCTTGAAAAACAAACAAACAAACAAACAAAAAACATTGACACATAGTCAAAGAAAACACAAAGAGCAAAAAGCTCCTAACCCAAAAACATCCAGGAAATCCAGGACACTAAGGATAACAGGTATAGAAGAGAGTGAAGATTCTCAACTTAAAGGGCCAGTAAATATCTTCAACAAAATTATAGAAGAAAACTTCCCTAACCTAAAGAAAGAGATGCCCATGAACATACAAGAAGCCTACAGAACTCCAAATCAACTGAACCAGAAAAGAAATTCTTCCTGTCACATAATAATCAAAACATCAAATGCACTAAACAAAGAACAAATTTTAAAAGAGTAAGGGAAAAAGGTCAAGTAACATATAAAGGCAGGCCTATCAGAATTACGCCAGACTTCTCACCAGAGACTATGAAAATTAGAAGATCCTGGCCAGATGTCATACAGACCCTACGAGAACACAAATGCCAGCCCAGGCTACTGTACCCAGGAAAACTCTCAATTACCATAGGTGGAGAAAACAAGATATTCCATGACAAAACAAAATTTATACAATATCTTTCCACAAATCCAGCCCTACAAAGGATAATAGATGGAAAACACCAACATAAGGAGCAAAACTATACCTTAGAAGAAGCAAGAAAGTAATCTTTCAACAAACCCACACAAACATAATTCCACCTCTAACAACAAAAATAACAGGAAGTAATAATTACTTCTTCTTAATATCTCTTTGTTTTTTTGTTTTTTTGTTTTGTTTTTGTTTTTTTTAGGTTTTTCGAGACAGGGTTTCTCTGTATAGCCCTGGCTGTCCTGGAACTCACTCTGTAGACCAGGCTGGCCTCTTAATATCTCTTAATATGAAAATTAATATTACCAACATATCCTAATCGATTGAAATTCAAAAGTATGAGGAATTAGAAATTTTTGACTATCATCCAGTGGTCTCTCTAATTTGGTAATTGGAAAAATAGGTCCAATATTGTACAATCCATATACACTTTCTGCTTGTTTGTACATGACAGTGTCTTGCTGTGTACCACATAATGGTCTTGAAATCTTGCTTCTCCTATCTCAGCTTCTCTATTAGTAGTATTGTTTATTTGATGTTCTTACACTATATTATGGTTTTCAGAACAGCTTACATATTTCAAAATTATTTATACAGCCAAAAGAAATGTAGACAAATAATTTGGGAGGTGGCTTGTAAGAGAACAACACAGAGTGAGACTGAATGTTTTGCTTGATATTTATAATTATGTATCAATTTTGAAGAAGAGGAGCTTATAAGTAATTCTTTTTCTGAGATGAATGCTTTTCAAAATCATCACAGTCAATGAACCAGAATCTTACCCTCACCTAATGTCTGTGCCACCCTCCAAGCAGAACCATTGTTCATTGAAACAGTTGGTGAATGACTTCATGGATAGACCATCTTAATACACACACCATTTCTTAAATGAATGTAACCTGCTCTCTGTGGGCTGAGAATGATGACAATCACTCAAGCCAAATAGCTTTAACCATAGCAGGAAATATGTATCCAAATAATCGTGTCTACAATTCATTCCTTGGCGCAGCAGAACTGTCAACTCTCAGCTTAGCTACGATGGAGGTAAAATCCTTTGGTGATGTGAGGGTCATTGAAGTACAGCCTTATTACAATGAACTCCAGTGTCTAAAATCTGGTTCTTATTTTGGGCTTGTACCACAGTAAGAGCCAAGATTTTAAAGCTCTACTAAATACCAACCAACCAACCAACCAACCAACCAAAAAGACTTTATCTATTTATGTTCATTTAATAACATGTTCACCATTTTTATGATTGGTATAAAAATACACATTGTGGGCTGGGCGGTGGTGGTACACGCCTTTAATCCCAGCACTTGGGAGGCAGAGGCAGGCAGATTTCTGAGTTCGAGGCCAGCCTGATTTACAGAGTGAGTTCCAGGACAGCCAGGGCAATACAGAAAAACCCTGTCTCAAAAAACAACAACAACAAAAAAAAACAAACAAAAAAACCAAAACAAAATAATATATATTATATATATATGTATATATATATATACACACACACATACATTGTGTTGAATATAATAAAATAGACATTAATATTTTTTAAAAATGCAAAAAAATTGCAGAGCATTTTAACCAGGCCAGTGACTAAATAAATACAAATATTTTAGTTCCTGATTTATCCTAAATTATCATATCCTTATCAAAGTAGAATGGTGCCTCTGGGGGTCTTACACCTCCGGGCTGGATTTTCACTGTTATGCTGAGATCGGACCACATCTGCAGATGACCATGGACTGTCTCTGGGGACACATTTCTCTATTCTGGGGCTCTGGAGGAAGACCCACACTGACATCTCCCTGTGGTGTTTCTGCTCCTCTCAGGGCAGCTGCTCTCTTTCCCTGTTCTGTTTCAAGGGTGAATCTTTAGAAATGCAGCGGCAACTGAAGCATAATTAAGTTTGGAGCTGAAGAGCAGGCCTAGGTCCTTGTTGGACATACGGCTGGCAGGTAGTGTTTCTTTGTTGTCTAGATTGTGTTTCCATTCTGTTAATTGTTTCCTTGGCTGGAAAAGGCCTTTTAATTTGGTATAGACCCATTGGCTGTTTTTGCTTTTCCTGTCACGGCCAGGAAATCAATGCAAAGGAAAATGTGGAACTTTACAGCTTCAGGTCTTGCGTTTAAATCCTTCCTGAATCTATTTTGAATTGATTTTTATATGTGGCATAAGATAACAACAAGTGAATGGAAAATAACCCAATTAAAAGGTGGGAGAAGGACTTCAATGCCATTTTCCTAAAGAAGATATACCATGTCCAATATCTATATATCTATAGCTATATTTATATCTATAGATCTGTCTCTATGATATTGAATATCTCTAATTACCAGGCATGGAGCTATCAAAACTTTAATATAAGAAAAACAAAATTATGAAATATTTAAGCACACGCTACCCTCATCCTCTATCTGAGAAGTTCCTCTTTTCAGTGAACAGTGATGGCCAATGGTCGTGCAAGATGCTAAAGGAGTTCTGGTTCGCTTTTTCTTGCTGAGATAGCCACAGTGCCAAACATCAGCTTTGGGGCAATAGGTTCATTTCCACTTACAAGTTACAGTCTGTTATCCAGGGGGCTAGGAGAGGAGCTCAAGGTAGGCACTGAAGCAAAGGCCACAGAGAGTACTGCTTACTGGCTCGCTCCCCATGGCTCACTAGGTTGGCTTTCTTGTACACCCCAAGCTCACTTGCTCAGGGACTGTACCACCTACAATGGGCTGATCCCTCCCTCTTCCCCATAGTCATGCTCACAGGGCAATCTTACAGAGGCAGCTTCTCATCTAATGAATGTTCCCTCTTCTGAGGTGGCTCCAGCTTTTTGGTGTATGTTAAGTTGATAACCAACCAACCAACCAACCAACCAACCAACCAACCAACCAACCATCACAGACAGTGAGGAAGGAGTGCTCAGCCTTAAATGGGACAGTGACAGCGCTCTCTCTAAGGCATATGGGACATTGATTGCACCCTCTCTAAGATATAAGGGACTTATAGAAGAGAGAGCAGAAGCCTGTAAGAGCCAGAAGATGGAGAAGGGCTGTGAAAAGATCATCATCAGGACATGGTACAGCCATTTCATGATGTCATAGCAGCCACAGTTGTCTGAGCCGGGGGTACACTAGACTAGGTCTGTCAATGGGCATAACCCTCCTTGCTGAACTATTGGTAGGCTACTTATGGGATGTGAGAGGAAGGTCAGTCATTGCCTTCACTATGTAACCAGTAGTGAGTCCACCAGGTTCCAATGGATAGTTCTAAACCTGTGGCCGCACAAGTGATCCTGGTTAAAATCAGTGGGTCATACAACAACACAGAAAGACATGGGTGTGCGAAAGGGGCTTCTAAAGAGTGTGATGTGGATTATAGGGGTGAGAGACAGATAAGAGAGGGTAGGAGTGAGAATAAATTGATTGCACTATGTATATATATGAAATTGTCCAGGAACAAATAGCAAACAACAACAACAATAACAACAACAACAACAACAACAACAACAAAACAAACCCACAATATGAAGTCAGTTCATACTCGTTATCAAAAATAAAAAGATAATGAGCACTGGCAAGGATGTGGAGCTGGGATCCCTGTACACTGAGGGCAGGAAGATGATGTCGGGACATATGGATAAGACATGGTGTGGAGGCTTCTCCCCCAAAATGGAGGTTTCTAAAATACAAAAGGAATTAGTACATGACTGAGTAACTCCATTTCTGAGCATGCATATCAAAGAATTAAAATCAGCCTTAAAGGAGCATTATTTACCACAGTTAGCACAAAGAAACACATCACTGGATTCGTGGAGAAAGAAGATGTGTCCTGTACACACAATGGAGTAACGTTCAGCCAGAAACGGAAGAAAATCCTGCCACAGGTGACAACATGGATGAATTGGGTGGACATTAAGTTAAATAAAACAAGCCAGTCACAGGAGTGAGGTGTCTACAGTCCTCCAACTCATACAGAAAAGAGTAGTGGTTGCCAGGGTTGGGGATGAGGGAGGGCTTGTTGCTGTTCAACAGACACAAAACTGGAGAGTTTGGTAAAATGAATGGGTTCTAGAGATCTGGTGCCCAACACTGTGCCTAGAAAGACTGTACTGTGCATTTGCAGTACTTTAAAAAAATTGTGTGTGTGCGTGTGTGTATGTGTATGTATGTGTGTACGTGTGTGTGCATGTGTGTGCGTGTGTGTATGTGTGTGTATGTGTATGTATGTGTGTGCGTGTGTGTGTATGTGTGTACATGTGTATGTGTGTGCATGTGTATGTGTGCATGCACGTGGGTTCGTGTGTGTATGCGCACATGTGTGTGCATGTGTGTATGTGTGTGCACATCTGTGTACGTGTGTGTGCATGTATGTGTGTGTGCATGTGTATGTGTGTGCATGTGTGTGTATGTGTGCTCACATCTGTGTACATGTGTGTGCATGTGTGTGTGCGTATATGTGTGTGTGTGCATGTGTACGTGTGTGTGCGTGCCTATATGTGTGTGTTTGTGTGTGTACTTGCGTATTAAGTCTTACATGCATGCAGAAGCCAGAAGAGGACGCAGAGTGTTCTTCCTCATTGCTTTTTGTTTTACTGCCTCGAGACAGTGTCTCACTGAAACTGAAGTTTGCTCTTTACGCCAGGCTGGCTAGCTGACCAGTCAGTTCCCAGGATCCACCTGCCTCTGCCCCACAACACTGTGGTTTGAGGCATATATGACAAAGCTTAACAATTAGCAATTGTTAATGAAAGTATAGATTTCTGTGATTACGATAAAACACCATTGTCATCAAGGCAGCTTACGGAAGAAATGTCCATTAGGGCTTACAGTTTCAGAGGGTAGGAGTCCATGATGGCAGAGTAGGGTATAGTGACTAAAGTGGGAAGCGGAGGACTCCTCTTCAACCCCAAGCATGAAATGACCCACTCCCAATGACGTACTTCCTCTAGAAAGGCCACACCTCCTAAGCCTTCCCAGAGAGCTACCAACTGGGGAACAGCACTCAAATACCCAAACTGTGGGGATATCTCGTTCAAGCCACCACATTGATCCTAGTAAGCAGAGTTGTGTCTAAATATTTGAAAATCATTATAAATAACCCTTAAGTTTTCCCCTTAAGTTACTGTCCCCACTAATTTATAGTCATTTACAGAAATATTAAACAAGCATCAAGGGAGTATCCCTAAGAAAAACAGAATACAATGGCTTCAGTAAGAACTCCAAAGCTTTGGAAGTCATATCAGCAACAGTAGAACTTTTGAAATAAAGTGAATTTGCATTAACCAGAATTAAAAGCACATGGGGATCATCTTGCATGACAACATGCCCAGTGCCTCTCTGGTGAAGGACTTACCTCAAAATTTACTAGTTCAAAATCTTGCAGGGCTTCCACGTGATCACCTTCAGATTCTAGACTCTCAGTTAAATCCCGGCACCACATGATCTGAGAAATGGTCAGGATCACCTGCAGCAACATGCCCCCTCATACATGTGCTATATGGTAACACACCCCTTCATACATGTGCTACATTATAACACCCCCCCCCCATACATGTGCAGGATCACCTGCAATAACGCATCCCCTCATACATGGGCTACACACACCAGACCAGGATCCCAAAGAGAACTTTAACAAGAACGTTACTTGAGAAGGGTGGCCAGCGATCACCCACTCTGTCCTGGGTTTTCCCTGGTAGTCAGCGATGGCAGCTTTGCACAGGCGACGGAGAGATGTGAACATGGCTTCTTCCACCTTCCCAAGCCATTCTTCCACATTGCCTCTCGCCTTGAGGCCTTTCCCCAGGCCAACCTATGAGTTAATTAGGATGATAAAGGAGTGTCTTAGGTAGGGCTGTCCACCTGGTGTATTTCTGTAACAATATCCTGAGCCTTGCAAACAGGGAGGCCTTTGACATCACGTCACATAACCCAGCCCTTTGGGGCTTTCTAGTCGAAGCATGCTCTTAGGGGCTAGCTCCTTGAAAGGTTTCCCACAGATGCCATGGATCTCTTTCGTCATTTTGCGTTTCATAGTGTTGTAGTCTGAAGTGGACCCCGAGCCATTCCTGTACCTCTGCTCTCATTAGTCACACATCTCCACAGCCAAACGGTCCAATAAACAGCTTGGCCCTTCTCTGTGGGACCGTTAAAGGCAGCCTGGTTTCTGGATGAGCTAGGTTTGAAACCCCACAGATGTCCCTGCAAGGGACAGTGAGCATTTTGCCATGCTCGTGGACACCAGGTCCCTGACATGAGGCAGCAGCTGTGGTCCATAATTCTGTGGCCATCAGTCATGTACGGGCAATTCCCCAAGCCCCTCCTCAGGTAGAGGATGTGACACACCTCCATTTTAATGAGGCACCAAAAGGGCTTAGCCAATTAAGCTCTCCTTCCCAGATACTCCTCCCAGCAAAAGGTATTTAGCCTCAGGCCCGCCCTAATACGAAGGCGAAGGCGGTGGTGGCACACGCCTTTAATCCCAGTACTTGGGAGGCAGAGGATTTCTAAGTTCGAGGCCAGCCTGGTCTACAGAATGAGTTCCAGGACAGCCAAGGCTACACAAACAAACCTTGTCTCGGAAAAAGAGAAAGAAAGAAAGAAAGAAAGAAAGAAAGAAAGAAAGAAAGAAAGAAAG